>CAJFCP010000561.1:0-11019 GCA_904066005.1 Synergus itoensis | reverse complement strand
TTAAAAATAAAGTCAACCCGCGCGCGGAAGCGCGCGTTCGGTCTCGTCGTAAAATAAAAGAAGAAAAACAACAAAAAAGAAAACAATTACTAGAAGAGAAAAAACTGATAGCTGAAGAACGGAAAAAACTTCAAGAAAAAATGAAAGCAATACAACAAAAGATCAAAGAAGAATCGAAATAGTTTAATTTTAAATTCAATTTTGAGTACATCTGGTCTTTATTCCTTACTTATTAATCCAAAGATTGGAAACTGTTCTTGTCATACTTATTTTGTAGGTGGAAGTTTATTTATTGATTGTTAATTCGTTTAATTTTTAAATCTAACTGTATTAATACTTCATTATAACATTTAAAAACTTTTGATACTATGAATAAATGAATTAATAACTGAAAAAAAAATTTTTTAATTTAAATGTTTTAGTCCTTTTTGTGTTCCATAATTTGGGACATGTCACGTATTGTATTTTATATAGTTATGTTGGTAGCATTGATCTCATCATAGTAATTTTAGTATTTAGAAGTTACTACAGTTTTTAGAACCAGATTCCATGATGGCCGCCGACAGGCATAACATATAAATTAAAGTAATCTAAAAAGTTAATAAACTGATATTATAAAACTAATAGTTGTGATTAATTAAATTACATATAAACATGACAGGACATACCCGATGGAACACCCGTACCTTGCTTTAAACTGTTCCATAAATACGGCCATGAGTACTTATCTTTTTTTTTCATTCAACTTATTAATATTTTCAACTAAAACTCACTTTATAATAATTTCTATTGCTTCTTTAGATATCAGGTAAACAATTAACTTGAAAAAATTCAATTATTCAACTCTACTTTCTTTTAAATAATATAAAATATACAACTCCTATTCATAAGATGTTCCGTAATATGGCCCTTTACCTTACACTTTCTGAGTACAAACGTGATTTTCATTGTGGCAAGTGCCACAAGGCTATCCAACCTCTTGCATAAGTCGCTATTATTTAGAATTGAAAAATTTTTCTAAGTTTTAGAATTTAAAGATTTAATCAACTAGAAAATTTAACGACAAACCACGCTGGTATCCAGCTACAAAGCTAGTATGTACACCAGGTCTTGGGAAGGAGGAACCGCGCCGTTAGGTTATCCAACCCTCTCGCATAAGACGCTGAAGTCCAAAATTGAAAAAAAATTTTCTAAGTATTTTAGATATTTAAAAGTGTTTTTAGTTTCAGAATATTTAAAATATTTTAAATGTTTTTCAATTGAATTGGTATAGGGTAATTGTTTGATTATTTGAAACTTGGCATGTAAAATAGATATAAGAGAAATATTTGTAGGTAACAGACACACAATAAATCAGCACAATAAATAATAAATAAAGATAAAATATAGTCACAGGTTATAGAAAATATGCATATATGAGACAGATAAAATAGAAATAGAGTTAGAGATGCCTTTAAAAGGCTCCCAAATATTTTTCAATTTTTTGAAAAAAATCGATATCTTCAATAAAAATGAAGAAAAAATTTTGCAGTTTCTTGAGTTTATAATTTCCAGGACCGATGCACCAAAAATTAGGAGGTATGTTACGTCCTTAGAATCGTAACACATCGAATCGCAAAATATTCACAGACTCTTTCCACCTTTGCATAAACGATTTCTATTGCGTGGGTGTGTTTGAGGGGGTGCTAGAATGATAACCTATGCTTTGATGACTTCATAAAAAAATCATTGGAGTAATGAGTCCGACTTTTTCGAAAAATGGTCTTTTTTCTAGAGAATAGAATCGCAAAATATTCACAGACTCTTTCCAGCTTTGCATAAACGATTGCTATTGCGTGGGTAGGTTTGAAGGAAAAACGCATTCTTGTTCACTTTGGACTATTGATGCAGCAATAATTGCTCGCACAGCTTCTTTTTGTCCCTCGGGTAGTTTGGAAATTTGTTCGCTAATAACTTCTTCTTGAGTTTTTGCACATTGCGATTTTAGATTTCCTATTGTTTTCTCGAGACGTTTCATCTGCAAAGAAGTGATTTAAAATAATAATTAAATGATTTTCACACTATGTATGTACTTTTTATAGGGGAAAACAATCTGGGAAAGCCGAACACATCATACTGGAATAAATAACTGCTGTTACATTATTTTCTTAAGGGCATGTGATACTTTACCATAAGAGCAATTTAGTTTACTCCATTATACATTCGTAATAATAAATATTTTTAGCTAATAAGAGTCAATAAACCTTTGTCTACATGAGGTGAAGGTTTATTCACTCTTATTAGCTAAAAATATTTATTATTATGAATGTATAATGGAGTAAACTAAATTGTTCTTATGGTAAAGTATCATATGCCCTTAATTATTTTTTATTTATTACCTTTTCTGTAATTCGTTTCTTGCATCGTTTTGCTACTTTAACTTTATTTCGCCATGCCGTATTAATTGTCCGCAATTTTTCCGTTTTATCAATTTTTGCTTCCTCATAGAGGAAGCTTTGTAATCGTTACATTTTCCAATATTTTTAAAATGGTTTAATTAAACTTTCCTCACGTGATAAATGTCTAATACAACATTCTAATCAATTGTCCGGATGTATGTATGTATATGTGTATGTGTGTATGTGTGTATGTGTGTGTATGTGTGTGTGTGTGTATGGATGTCGCCATTTTTTGTCGCCCTATTAACTTAAAGACAGTTGTAGATAAATTGATGAAATTTGTAGGGTATATTGGCACCACCAATATCTCAAAACGTGCCAAAGGATTTTTCAAAATATTGAATTGTAAAATTTTTATGTAGATTTTGAATTTTTGTAAAATTGATTTTACGACTATAACTTCTCAAATAATGAAAATTCAAAGCTTATGTAAAGAAAAGAAAGATTCCTTTCGTCGAGACGAATCGATTGACCTGTAGGATTAATGAATTTTATTGAATATTAAGGAAGTTATGCTTTTATTTGTAATTTTGAAAATTTTTAATTTTTCATATATTAGTTCAAATAAAAACACTAATCCTACAGGTCAATCGATTCGTCTCGACCAACGGAATCTATGAATGATGAGGTCGAAAGATTCTCTCTTTCGAGAAAAAAGAATTATATATATCTTTTAATATTTAAGAAAATCGTTAATGCTTCCTCTATGAGGAAGCAAATTCATTTGCAACTTCATCTTAATGAGGAAGCAAAGTGCTCAAAAAATGAGCACAAAAAATTTAAATATAGTTAAATGGAACACCCGAGATCGGATTCACAGCTAGTTTTTCTTTCTAGTAATAGCTATCCTTAGCTTGTTGCATGCTTCACAGAATTGTACTTGGCGACTCTTTTTTCCTTTATCTTTTATCAACACGTATTCTGAGCAATTTTCAGATCTGAAATTAATAAATAAATTACTAAATAATAATAAATTA
Source organism: Synergus itoensis (assembly GCA_904066005.1). Lineage (NCBI taxonomy): Eukaryota > Metazoa > Arthropoda > Insecta > Hymenoptera > Cynipidae > Synergus > Synergus itoensis. Next base: position 7,604 of record CAJFCP010000561.1, on the reverse strand, counting down.
ATTAACAAATAAATTACAAACCTTTTCAAATCACTTTCAGCACAAGGCAGGAACTTATCAACCTTTTCTAACAATTGAGTAATTTCATTCACGTTTTTCACTGATGATTGCAAGGCCTGAAGATGTATTTCTTTATTTTTGATAAAAATCTGAAAATAAAAATTATTATTTTATTATTTTTCACTTACATTTTATTATTTTTTATTACCAGCAATTAAGCATAACGGCGCGGCGTTCCTAACAGTATTGACCATCCACAATGTAGAAGGTGTAGGAATCGAATGACACTTTTTCATAATATTGGAGAAATTACTTTCATGTAGGAAACTTTCACTAACTTCATAAACTTCATGAACTTCATGATCTTCATTAACTTCATGATCTTCATGATCTTTATTAAGTTCATGATCTCCGTTAACTTCAGGAACAGTGTGTGGCGATGTCGAAGTTGGCCTTTTTTTCAAGTTAGAAATGTCAACTTGAAAAATTGATGGCACAGCCCCCTTCATCAAGTGTGCTCGTACAGTCGTTACAGCCTCTCCAATTGGTGTTTTTAAAATTTCATTTGCAAAATGATACGTGTTGATGATATCATTTTTAGAGAAATGGAGATCGCAAACGACGTGTTTTTTTTCCAAATTGTCACCGTTTGGAATTTTGCTTCTCCACGCTTGTAAAATTCCATCCTATAAAATATTTTAATTATATTTCAAAAATTAACAATTACGATAATCTTTCATACAATTAAATCATAAGAATCATAGTATAAGCATTATAAATACTAACCGTCGTAGGATGAAACAAACTGCATTTGTCTTCTGGCTTATTTCTCTTTCTATATAGATCATCTGACGATTCACAACCGCGTACAAAACACTTAAGTAGGCATTTTTAAAACATCTTAATTGATATAAATTAACTCACTTTTCACGCTTTTACAAAAACATTAATTGTTTTTTTTTCAGATTATAACTTCAAATCAAATGAACCGGCACAACTCACAAACACAAGCAAACTTACAAATACAACCAAATAAAAAAAGCTTGTAAACATACATGAGTACTAGCTGAAGGTCAAGTACTAAAATGAAGGTCAAGTTCGCTAGCAAGCCATTTTAAACAATAATTCAAAAAGTTATACCATTCTGAAAATTCGTCGTACTCATAAATCCGAGCTTTTTATCCTTATGACTTTTTTCGAAAAAAAAAAAAATTAACAATCCTATAAGATTTCTGATGTTAACAAAATCTAACGAAAATGAAAATTTTTAAGAAAAGTCAAGTGAAGAGAAACGTTACTTTTTTGATAGGGTATTAAGAAGTTTTTGTTTTAATCGTGAAAAATATTGATAAAAAATTTGAAATATTAAATTTCACATCAAAAAATTTGAGATATGTGAAAATATTACAAAAAAGGACTTTTAAAAGGTCAAATGAAATTGCTGTTGAACATTTTTTTATAATACAAATAATTAAACCATTAGTATAATTCTTTTAAAATCACTAACCGATTTACCAACACATTATACAAGTGTGGAAGTACAGTTTTCCAACATAAAATTCCACCCAGCTATCGATAAACAAGTGTGCCAGCCGAAAAAATGATTTTTTCCCTTGAGTTTCCTTTCCGATACTATTTTTCTAAAAGCCCGTACTCTGGATCTATTATAGGCACATGTTTCGGTTTGGTGCCATTTTATAGAGTAGACCATGTAGAATACGGTGTTTTAAAAATTTTTTTCAAAACCCAAACGGTAAAAAAATTACAGAAAAAAAAGAAAATTTGAGATAAATTTCAATAATTTATCATCACAACTTTGGGAATTTTTTTAAATTTCCACATGGCATACACACCTATCTAAAATATATTTTTTCTAGTATATTAATATACGTAAGAACACTGAAAAAAATGTTCAGCCCCCAAAGAACTTCGGTAAGAAAAATACAGCGCGAGAAAAATTATAAAGTGATAAATCACCACATTGACTTATAGTATTTTAGGTGGTTTTAGGGATTGTAACGAATGGATAATAGTTCAAATCGATTGAAACACTATAGTAACCCTCAAAATAGTATATTTTCTTGGGGAAAATCGATATCAAGTGTAGCATTTCTTCTCGATTGTGGGCGATATCATCACAAAAATGAAAAAAATTGTAGAGATATGCCCATATATAATAACGTGAGAGAATTTCAGTCAATATAATTGATTTTTCTGAATAAATATTTAAATTCATTTTTAAATTTTAATCTTTTTAAACTTGGCGCTATGCGATTCGTGACAAAATTCGTCTAGCTGCGTTCTATTTACAGAATTTGTTTAGAATTATTCTAGATGTGGTAGATTAGGAACGGACATTGCCAACACCTTGAGCGCATAAAATTGGGCCCTGCGTCAACAGATTGCGCCACAGATTTGGGACTGATGCGAGGTTGTGTACATAAACTTACTATGCACAATACCTCCATGAGACACGAGACTCACGGCAACTTGCGGCAACTCACGGTTGGGGCCCGGCCTTTTTTTGCGACCTAACTTTACCTTGCGTAGAGATACTCGCCATGCGATTGGCCAAATTGTAGGCAGGTCAAACGGCACACTGCATCGGTTGGCGTGTACAACTCATGTGAATCAAGCTTGCTAGCCGTTTCAAAGTCATTTTGACTTTTTTCCAGTTACAGAGCGCGCGCTCAACACAAGGTCAGAGACCACGCGATTCTAGAACTGTTTGACATTTCCTAGTTTTATTTAATTTTCTAGGAATCAGGTACAGTTTTGTGAAACGTGTGTGCATCATGGAACTCAAACGAAGACGTGAACTGTGAGCTATGTTGTTATCCTTTCGAATTTCTATCGCGGAAGAAGGTGTGCAGTGATATTGTGCAGTGTGACTGTGCGGCGTGAATTGTGATTGGTTACTGGCTAGTGGTGTGCCTGATTTTTTTGGATATTTACCACTTCATATTAATCAAGAAAGGTAAATTCTCATCTTTTTATTTTGTTCAGGAAAAATATTATTTGACAACCTGGGGATTTAAGGTCATATATTCTTCGGAAGGGTATTCACACCGAAAGGGATATACATATAAATCTATAGGAAGAGGCATGTGGAAGTTTATTATAGTGTGGAGTTGTGGACCAGAGCGGGGAAATATTTATTATACCGTTTACAATCTAAATTCTTTGCATCAAATTCAACTTTGCATTTTGTGTTATTTATTGCATTGTTACTATTTCATTATAATGATTTTTTTACTAGCATTTTATAATTTCCAAAATTGACCGTTTCATATATGAATAAAATAAACAATTTTATTTTCATTTAGGAATCTTTTCATTCAGAGACTTCAATTAATTCTTAAAATTCATTATGACCGTGAATTTTTGCTATAAATTTGAAAAATAAATTTCTTCACTCCATTGTACATAGACAATTTATCCAATCATTAAAAAAAAAAAAATTGATCTACAATGAATAATACAAAATAAAATCAGCATGTCTTAAGATCAATATGAAGTAAAGAAACTTTTCCCGCCATTCAATATCACAGTTCTGAAAAATATCCTGTATGTTTTCAGATATGTATTTTTAAGAAGAAAAAATTGTATTCTTAAGGATGTTGGATAAATATTGTAAAAAATTAAAAAAAAATATATAATTTTAATACTTTTTTTCCCTCGATGAGGATTTACTAAACTTTTACTATCCTTTTCTTTCATCATTTATCATTTATCAGAACTGGTTGGGACGGTTTAAAAGATGGGTTTGTGGATATCAAATATTTTCGATCTCTTGCAGATGATCCACCCGCATTTTTTCGGCACTTAGTTTAGGATTCAATATCTCCGAGCTCGGGCCAATACAGTTGAGAATCTTGACATGCCAGAGCCAGGGCCAAAGGAGCAGGTTCTCCTTTTCAGAATCAGAGAAAGGACTCTCTCTGGAGTCTGTATGGGCAGAGGTATGGGGTCCTTGTGACCACTCGGCACTCGGCTCCACAGATCACCGACCGGTACCGTATGGCGCATTCTTTTGTTTGGGTTCGTACTACAGGTACTACAACTACACCCACCTAGAGGGGTTTCAATTCATATTCAAGGCCAAGGTTCGAGATCTTCGTATCGTGAAACCCAAAGTACTCGTAAACTCAAATGTACATTTTCCTATGATCCTTTCTTATCCGGTTCACAAGACACGGATTTCCAAGTATTTCCGATGTATCATCGGATTTAGAGATTTTATTTTTAACTAGAAATTTCACGTTTTTTCATACGTTTTGTTGAAAAGGTTCAGAGGATTCTAAATGATTTCAAATAAAAGGATTTTAAAATCTTTAAGGGATTTCAAAAGTATATAAAATAATTGAGCATTTTTAATACTTTAAATGTAAAAACTTGTAATTCCTTGTCCAATTTCAGGAATCTCCATAAGTTTCATAAAATTCCTTTAACACCCTTAAAAATGTAGTGAAATTTATCTTTTCATACAATCGCTTGATACTCCTTAAAATTACTAAAAAATACCTACTGAAAGTCCCATGAAGTCAAATTAAATCTTGTAAAATTTTTGAAAATCTACTGAGATTTTGTAAAATACCTTTATTCTCTTCAAAGTCCTTAAAATTACTTAATATCCCATGAAATATCGTAAAATCCCTTAAAATTACTTAAAGTTCCTTGAAATATCATGAAATTCTTTTAAATTCTAGACAATTCAATGCAATTTGGTAACATCCCTTGAAAGTTCTGAAAATAATTTTAATATCTTATAAAATATCGAAAAATATCTTAAAAGTATTTAACATTTCCTGAAATTCCTTAATATCTCTTGAATCCCTTAAAAATCTTTAGAATTACATAAAATCTTGTAATTCCTTATCTAATTTCAGGATACTCCATAAGTTTCATAAAATTCTTAAAATTCCTTTAACATCCTTCAAAATGTGGTGAAATTCATTTAAATCTCGTAAAATCACTTGATATTCCTTGATATTCCTTGATATTCCTTAAAATTCTATAAAATTCCACAACCTACCGTTATATTATCCCTTAAAATTACATAAAATTATTCAAAATTCCATGAAATTTCTTTAAATCTCGTAAAATTACTTACATAAAATCTCGTTATATTCTTCAAAACACTTGATACTCCAATGAAATTTCACCAAATCTCTTAAAATTTCTGAAAATGAAAGTTGTCATAAAATATCATTAAAATCCCGTGAAAGTGATATCCCCTCTTAAAATTTCTAAAAATCCAATGAAATCTCGTAAATCCCTTAAAATCCCTTATGTCCTTTAAACAACTTAATATCAGTTAATATAAAACATCGTAAAATCTCTATTAAATATTATTTAAACTTTGATGCAATTCTTCGTAAAATCCCTTAAAAGTTCTTAAAATTACATAATATCCCATAAAATATCTTAAAATAACTAAAAATTTCATAGAATTCCTCGAAATACTGTGAATAAATCACATATCTCTAAAATCTCAATTTTCTTAAATCCTTTTCAAATTCTTTACCATTGTCCAAAAGTCCATGAATTGAAAAGTTTACTATAAGTAATCTGTTCAATTTTCCAAATAGTGTTCACTAAACTTATATAATTTGCAATATTTTATTTTATTTATCATTTATTTTTCACTTAAAAATAATTATTTTTATCACTTTAAATTAATTTCTGTCTCCATATAACTTTTTTACCTGCAAAAGTTTTCACAACGAAAATAATCTGAAGATAGTTTTCAAATTCGGTATATTCAGCAAAGGAAGTGGTAAAGGGAAAGGGTAAAGGGAAATGGCCAAGTGAAAATGGCAAAGGGAATAGCAAAGAGAAGGATAAAGAGAAATGGCAAAGGGATGGGTAAAGGGAAAGGGCAAAAAGAATGGTAAGGGGAAATAACAAAGGGAATGACATAGGGAATGGTAAAGGGAAATGGCAATGGTCATGGATTACATATCTTATCTTAGGGATCAGAGTATACGCTAGATAGCGCCTATGATTGTTCATTTAGAAAGGATTGAGTGCCCAGGCCCTGGGCAAAATTGTGCCCTGACTGAATAATGTGGCGCGCGTAGCGTGTAGCGCACTTATCCTCGCTTACCAACCTTTATCGATGAACTATACTTTTGTTTTAATTACGTTAGTTTTATATGAAGAAGAGATCTAATTTACTTAAAGTTCTATCGACCTTCAGGAACATATTCTCATCAGTGCACTCGCTCTCAATATTTCATTTAAACTTCATTCAAACTTCATGCTCGGCTCTGTTTAACAATATTTTTCACGATTAAAACGGAAACTACTCATCATTTTAAAAAATGGACAATAGAGAATTTGTAGATCTTTTAATACCAATAATTATGTTCTTATAGTTTTCTCTGTATCTCGCGTTATTTGGCTTAAAATTTGAATTTTAGATTTTTCAATAAAGTTCAAAAAGTTGTTACGCCAATCCTGTAGAGCGTTTTAAAAGAAACATTTTTCACACTGTTTCACCTTTAGAATTTTTTTCGTATCATGCGTTTTTTGGCTTCAAATTTTAATTTTCTGTCTTTATTTGTTTTTTTTTTGAATTTTCGAAATATTATAACTCTGACAATTTTTGTTTTATCGAAAAAAGTCATAAAGATAAATTGTTCAACTTTTTGAGTACTACAAATATCCGTATATAGAATTTTTTAATTTAAAAAAATTATTTAACAAATTTTCAAAATTCTCCAAACTTTTTATTTTTATCCCAAATTTCTGGCGAACGAACTTGACCTGCATTTTAATTTATTGTGCTCACAAACTAAAAATACAGACAGACTCACAGAAAGACAGACAGACACATTAGTAAAAACATGTTTTTCAGGGTCAGGGGATAACAAAACGTGGACATTTGTCAAAAAATGGGGAAGTCAAATTTTACACAAATCTAATACATTCTCTTATGAGAATGTAAAAATATACAGACAGACATACAGAGAGAACACATTCGTAAAAACATGTTATTTGGGTTCAGGGGGTCATAAAACGTGGACATTTGACAAAAACGGCGTGGGGTGAAATTTTATACAAATCATATACATTCTCTCTGATGAGAACATAATTATGATAATTGACCTGATGGTGTTCAATAATAATTATTTAATTCATTAAATATTTGAATTACCAATTACAATTTTTACAGCTACATAAATGCACAGAGAAAAATAAAAACTTCAGTTTCGGAAAGACTGATAAATAATTTGAAAAAGTACTATTCAATTAGGAAAGAATGAGTAGCCTTCAGTTCTACACTGCACGATTTACAATTTGTAATATTGACCAAAAGTTTGCAATGTTAAATTATAGAATTGTATACGTTATTAAAAATTTTTGATACGATTTGAAGAAATACTGAAATTTGATAATATTGCCAGCACAAAATTGGTTGACACACGTGATAAAAATTTTACCTGTGTGTAAATTACACGTCATAGACAATTGATAACATTTTTGTAAAAGAAAGATTTTTAAATGACAATATTTTAAACTGCAAGAAATTTTTTTATCTCGAAGCAACAATCAATGTTATATGAAAAGTAAAAAATGAAAAGAACGTAATTTTGCCG
>CAJFCP010000560.1:163930-180709 GCA_904066005.1 Synergus itoensis | reverse complement strand
TTAAAAATCCTTTTAAAAAACCCTTGGAATTTCTCAAAATTACTTGAAATTTTTTGAAATCCCTTGAAATTATTTTAACTCTTTTAAAATTCAGCTAAATCTTCTGAAATACCATAAAATCTCTAGTAAATCTTTAAAATAAGTTTGAATTTTTTTTAAATTGTTTTAAATTGCTTAAAATACCTTCTTCGAATTTATCTTGTCATCGAATCATTTTCAATTCTTCTGAATTCTTTAAATTTCTCCTCAACGCTCATTAATTCCCCTTAAATTATTTTGAGTTTTCCTTCAATTTTCTTGAATTCATCTGATATTTGTTTAAAGTTCTTTCGTTTTCTTTAGAATTCTTTTTCTTTAGAATTCTTTTCTAGAAATTTCAAGGAATTTTTAGAGATTTCGAAGATTATCGTGAATTTTTCAAGGATTTTAAGAGATTTTTATGAATTTTAGAGGTTTTTACGGATTTTAAGTGATTTTTAAGTTTGTCCTAGAATTTTATAGGATTTAAAGAAATATTAAAATTTTTTAAAAATTCCGTAGAAATTTTAGGAGATTTCAAAAGATTTCATGGAGTTTCATGGAGTTTGCAAAAAGTGCCCGCTTGTTTTTGATTTTAAATGAGAAAGGAAATTCATTTACTTAAGGCTCTATCGGCCTTTAAATTTTTTTAAAGCATTTTAAAACTCTTGAAATTTTTTTAAACCCCTTCAAATTCTTTAAGGATATTTAAAATCTCTCGAAATCCTTTAAAATCTTTTGGAAATCTCTTAAAATTCTTTAAATTGTTTAAAATGGTTTAAAGTTTTTAAAAATCCTTTTAAAAAACCCTTGGAATTTCTCAAAATTACTTGAAATTTTTTGAAATCCCTTGAAATTATTTTAACTCTTTTAAAATTCAGCTAAATCTTCTGAAATACCATAAAATCTCTAGTAAATCTTTAAAATAAGTTTGAAATTTTTTGAAAATACATTTTTTGAATATAAATTCTTCGAATTTATCTTGTTATCGAATCATTTTCAATTCTTCTGAATTCTTTAAATTTCTCCTCAATGCTCATTAATTCCCCTTAAATTATTTTGAGTTTTCCTTCAATTTTCTTGAATTTATCTTATATTTTTTTAAAGTTCTTTCGTTTTCTTTAGAATTCTTTTAAATTCCTTTGGCCTCTTTTGATTTCTTTTCAATTCTTTTCAATTCCTTTGACTTTCTCTTGAATTCTTAATTAAATTTTTTTTGACTTGAATTGAGGATCAAGGTTTTCTTTTGCTTTTAGCCTAAATTTTTAATATCTCCGATCTGTTGCCTTAAGTTTCTTTCAATTTTTTCTCACCTACTTCTCATCTATTTTTACAAAAAAAAAATCACTTTTTCACCTTGTTAAACGACAATAAATTTTTGAAGTACAATAGGTATTATGATGACTGTACTTTGAAAGGATGTTCCATTTTCCGACCAAGGTTTTTCGATCCTTGAAGTCTCTTTATAAGAAAAATCTGCGATAAAACGTTTATAAGGCTGTAAAAATGCCGAGAGTCTTAAGCCATAGACAATTTCACTTTGTCTTTATAGTCCATTCAATCCATTTAATCTATCAGTTATTTTATATATTAAAATATAAATTGCTTGCAAAAAAGGTAAATAAATTAGATTCTGATCGCAAGGTTGTATATAAAGTATAAATTAGTTGCTATTACTGACTTTTTAAATGGAATTTATATTCCTTGAGTTTATATTAAGGAGATAGTCTGGAGAGATTTTGTTTATGAAGAGAATATGGAAATGAACCGATGAGAGTGATAGGTGGCGCCTGATGGCTTCTAATTTGCATAAAGTGACGAATATGTCATTCATGATGAGCTATAATTTGTTTTCCTGTTTCTGCTTCAGATCTGGAACTGGTAAAGCTGCTGGAAGACACGACACTCTCAGGATTTACACCTCTCATGTCTAATCCTCAAGATCCGTTTTTCACCGAGAAGACGAAAGACATGGTATGGAAATATGTAAATCGCATTTGATAATGATGAATTATTCGAGATAAAATAAAGATCTAAGCCAAATACTCTTCTCAATGTTTTAGGAAGTCGTGCAAGTCTCTTTAAGGATACACAAGATTCTCTTCTTCGGTCAAGTATTTCTCTGTGGCCTTGAGACGCCGGTACTAAAGTTACAGAAAAGCGAAACGGGTATCAGCGAATACGTTTCAGTAGTCGAAGCATCCAGTGCGAGTTCGCCAAGTTCTCCACCAGAACAGGTAGATACCTACAGTCTCGTGAATTTTTTGTAACCCAGATTTGTATTTTTTTTTGACTGGGAATTTTTCAAGTTTTCAATCAAAAACTTTTTTAATTACTGTAATTTCGGGAATTTTCTGATATTGTGAATTTTAAAGTGGCTGGAATTTTATAAAGTCGGGAATTTTATTTTTGGTAATTATTTATTCGATAATTTTACAATTTCGAGAATTTTATTTTTCGTGAATTTTCAGTCGTCCCAATACTTTAAAAACATTTTTAATCCCTTGAAAATCTTTAAAATCAGTTAAAATGTTTTGAAATCTTATGAAAATCCAAAAACTCTTTGGAATTCTTTAAAAACCTCTTGAAATTCCAGAAATCTCTTGAAATCCTTTAAAATCTCTTCAAAATCTCCTGAAATTCTTTAAAAACATTCAAAATTTTGTTAATCGCAAAAAATCTTTAAAAAATCGTTTGAAATCCTATAAATTTATCTTGTTATCGAATTGGTTTAAATTCTTTTCAATTCACCTTGAATTCTTTTGCAATTCTTCTGAAATGGGCCAAAATTTTCTTAAATTACTCTTCAATTCTCTTTAAATCACCTTGAATTATTGTGAATGACATAATTTTAATTTCTTGAGAATTGAAATAGCCACCCAGAATAAAAACTTGTCCTTTCAAGAGCGTGCACTTAAATATACTTAAACTCACGTGCAATTTCTATTGAAGCACTGAAATTATTGTTATTAAATATGTCTAGAGCGACTCGGAATTATTCGTCGAGAGCTACAGCGAGGATGATGAGGAATCACCTGCGACCTTGAGAAGATTGTCTTCATCCGGGGATGTCCCTAGCGACACAGTGACATCTCAGGCACCTGTAAGTGAGATCAGATCGTTGATCGAGAGAAAGGAAGAACTCGAGAGGCGTCAGAAGAAACAGGATCGTCATCGACAGCGAGTACAAGTAAGTGGCTCATTGATTCTATTTTTATTTTTCAGTTAAACAAAATAAATGAGATCAACCTCCCAGTTGTAGCAACGCTCGAATCTTACTTTACAAGGAGAAATTCATTCAAATATTTAAGAAGAGGTGCAACGAAAAGTGGAGCTTAAAACTGATGGAATAAAGAAAAGATGAAGAAGAGATGAAGAAGGGATGAAGAAGAGCTGGAGAATTCTCTTTCTTGTGTATTTAGACCGTCCTCTTTTTATTTCATTTTATTTTATTTTATTTTATTTTAGAAGAGGAACCAAGCAAATTGAATGAATCACCTTCCACGTCTCCAGAGCTTCTTTTTTCTATAACATATTTATCAATACTTTTCTGTTAAGAGAGACCACAAAAGAGTCGTGTAATTATTTAGCAGTCGAGTTGAGGTGAAAAAAAAAGTGATGAATAAAGAAATATTTTGCGAGTCTTAGGTTTCGTTCTGCCAGAAGGATTTATCCGCGATGCCTTCTGCTTGATGGATCGTAACGATCCGAAGTTCGTGGAAGTCAGGACGAAAAGAACACCGGAACATTTTATCTCTCCTGCAGTTTCTCTTGCGGTTTTTTTTTTTTTTTTTTCAATTTAGAGAAAAAAATCACCTCATCAGAAATGATTAACTCAACTCGAGTCGCGCAGAATTTATTTTTAAAATCTCTTGTCTTTTACACTTTTCCCAATTAAATTCGAGGTCCTTTATCTTCTTTTTTGACTGTATTTCGACAATTAATTAATCCAGTTCTCACCTCTGACTCATTTTTCTCGGAATTCGTGTTTACGTAGGTGAACTCCCTGTTTACCTACAACCAGTTTTTCAAACAAGTTTGAATTATGTCACTGTGTGAACAGCCTGAAATTCGCACATTGGTTCGTCTACGTTTTGACCCTTGGAAAATAATTAATGGCACAGTTAAAAACGAGAAAATGACACGAAAAAGTCGCACGTTTATTCATTTATTCGTGTCGTTAGAACTGTAAATATGATTTTCGAGGCTCAGATTGAATTTTAAGACTCAAATGATAACACGTTTTTATTGGGGTAGAACTTCCAGTTCAGCTAACTTCGTGAGATCTTCTTAGTTATATACCTTTCAGAAATTCTGCTCCAGAATTATTTTGATACCAGGAGAGTATTCATTTTAATTAAATTAATCAATTTATTAATCGAATTAATCGATATGGAAATGTAGGAAGCGAGAAATTAACCGGTTCTTTTTCTAAATGTTGTTCTAAATAGAAATATACTAAAAATAGAAAAAGATTATCACTCTTGTTCCACTAACTTTGAAATAATAGGTAAAATAAAGAGTACCTTTTTAACGTCGTAATTATTACCTATCATCGTGTTTACTCGACGGTTAGAGCCACGCGTTGTATTTTAAACGCTCAAAATTCTACGTGACCATTATTCTCAGTGATTTACGATTGAAAGCAAAACATAGATCTTCTTTAGAACTGAAATAAAAGATGCTTTATTCATCTTATAACATTATTTCAGGATTCAAAATTTTTTTTCTCTATTCCTATGTTTTCCCCCTTTTTTAAAAAAATTCCTATTCTTTAGTTGAAATTTTAAATATTTAATTTCCAGGCATTCTTTGAGGTTCTATGGGTTTCTAATAATTTCAAGAGATTTTTAATCGTTTTAAGGGATTTTAAGAGGTTTCTAGGAAATTAACGGGATTACAAGAGATTTTCATGATATTTAAGGAGATTCTACCGTAAAACGAATTAACGGTCAGAAAAGGATGAAACTTGAAACATAGTTAGTTAAATGCATAAAAAATAATCAGTCAAATTTTTAAGATTCCGGCGTACCTAGGAGCTAAGATATTTTAATAAATATTTTCCGTCATTTAACATGTACTCTTATGGAAAACTACCTTTTCATTGCATTCAATTACCCACCACACATTTATTAACGGTTAAATATCGATGAAATCTTTTATAATAGTGAGAAAAATATATAAAAAACATTTTTAGCTTATAATATTGTTAGAAGGGTACTTGTAAATCAATGAAAATGTAAATAAATGTTACAAAAACCATGATGTTGAGTAGGCTTGGCAACACCGCACCCGAGTATACGTTAGTAGGTTAAAGATGTATGTGTGCGTCTACGTACACTCACACTAAAAAAAGCGAGGCGGTGTTGCCACATCAACTACCTCGTGAGTCAAATTCACGAAATTTTTTGTTCTGACTAGCTATGTACCGGTAAAACTTCCTTAAAAGATTTCGTGGAATTTTAAAGAATTTTAAAAAGCGTGTAAGAATTTTAAGAAATTAAAATTTTTTTAAAGGATTTCACGAGGTTTTTAAAAAATATTCTGGAATTTTAAGGAATTTTAAGAGGATTTTAATAAATTAGAGATTTTTACGTATTTTAAAGGATTTAAACGTTTTTCGTGGAATTATAAAGGATTTTAAGAATCTCGTAAGAATTTTAAGAAATTTTTACATTTTTAATTTGCTTTTGAGGATAACGAAATTTTTCAAAATTACAAATAAAAGCATAACTTCCTTAATATTCAATACAATGAATTAATCATACAGGTCAATCGATTCATCTCGACGCAAGAAATCTTTCTTTCCTTTACATAAGCTATGAATTTTAATATTAATTATTAATTATTATTTTAATATTAATTATTAATTTTAATATTCGTCGTGAAATTTTAAAAGAATTTAAGGGGTTTAAAATATTCTCATAGAATTTTAAGATATAATAATAATTCTTTAAGAATTTTAATATGGTACCTACTATATGCCCTTACAATATTTCAAAAAGTGTTTCCAAGAAGGTTTTTTTTTTGAGATCTTGATGCATTATAGGTAATTTTAAAGTTCCTCATTGGATTTTAATAGATTAAAAAAAATTTATGAAAATTTAAGGGATTTCATGGAATATTAAAAAAAAATTGAAGGGATTTTGTGTAAGTTTAAGACGTTTCTACGAATTTCAAGGAATTTTAAAAGATTTCTAAGGTTGTCGTGAATTTTAGAGATTTTCACGAATTTTAAATGATTTAGACTATTTTAAGGGATTTTAAAGTTCATCGTGAATTTCTTATATTAAGAATTTACCTCGAACACTTTCGCAATATTTTCTTTTTGGCAAGAATTTCTTCATTTTATTTTTGCTTCCTCATAGAGGAAGCTTTGTAAATATTACATTTTCCAATATTTTTAAAATGGATTAATTAAACTTTCCTCACGTGATAAATGTCTAATACAACTTTCTAATTAATTGTGTGTGTGTCGCTGTTTTTTGTCGCCCTATTAATTTAAAGACAGTTGTAGATAATTTGATAAAATTTGTAAGGTATATTGGCTCCACCTATATCTCAAAACGTGCCAAAGGATTTTTCAAAATATTTAATTTTAAAATTGTTATGTACATTTATAATTTTTTTAAAAAATTGATTTTTCGTCAATAACTTCTCAAATAATCAAAATTCATAGCTTATGTAAAGGAAAGAAAGATTCCTTGCGTCTAGACGAATCGATTGACCTGTATGATTAATTCATTGTATTGGTTTTTTGCTTCGTATAAAATGAAGTAATCTAATATAAACATATAAATATTAAATGTAAATATTTAGGAAAATCGTTAATGCTTCTTCTATGAGGAAGCAAAGTGCTAAAAAATGAGCACAAAAAAATATAAATATAGTTAAATAGAACACCCGAGATCGAATTCACAGCTAGTTTAAAAATATTTTTCTCAGAAATTTGAAGATAAAGTTTATATGTTTGACATTAAGGAAAATTTTAAACTTCAATTTGAATTCTTAATTAAAATTTTAGAAGGATTCACATTTTTGAGCGTGTAGTGTCTTGTTTTATTTTTCCACTAATGGCTACGTAAATTCTGCATCTCCTAACAATCAGCAAGAAGGATAATTAAATGAGGGAACAATTATCTTTTATGGGCGACAGTAAATGCTCCTGTCGCACAAGTATGTGCAGCTTGATAGTAAAAAAAAGAGTAAAAAAAAAAATAAATAATAAAAAAAAAAGATATTCGAATGGGTGTCTTGCTTACGTGAGAGTGGCCAACCATGAACGTCTAATTATCTTAAAATAATTATATTCTGTTCGCACCGCTTCCGTCAGTGGATGACCACTTCACTCTAAAGGCTAACCCAAGAACCTTGAGAAATTTATGAAGATCGTGACGGTTCTTGCTCAGTTTTTACTCCAAATGACAACGAGTCTCCTTCACTCCCTTCGTTTATCTCACAAGTTGATCTCACCTTCTGAAAGTGAGTTATCGTCAATTAAGAGAAGAAAATCGAAACCAGCAAGACCTAAAAAGTTCTTCAAACCTGAAAGATATTCGCCCAGATGGATTTATTTAACGGGACAATTTCCCTCTTCGCAAATATTCCCCCTGCAGACAATAATCATCAAATGGAATCCAGACTCGGACATTAATTAGTTGTTACCATAATTCCGAGTTCCAATCTGCAACTCGTGGAGCTGGTGGAATAATTTATTGGTGACTGTGCTGTAATCGTAGAGATTGGGGCTGGCTCTTTGAATACAAATGGTGTATAGTGGATGGTGGATGGTGAAGTAATTCTCATCTAAAATGCAGACAAAGGGCAGTCAAACATTATTCGAATGCTGCAAATCTGCCTCAAAATTCAGAGCAAACCACATGTCAAGGAAGTCAGGAAAATGTCAGGGAAAAAAATTTGCCAGGAAAATCAGTCGGTTAATAAAAAAAATTATAAGATGCTTTTATTTAAATTTAGAACCATTATTCCTTAGGTCTAACGCGAGAATTCAGTTTCTGGTTAGATATATCTATTCATACAAGTACTTTTGTGTCACTGACCCTCGACTCTTTCATCTTTTTTTTATGAGGGAAACATTACGAGCTCGTGGTCTCATGGGAATCACGAGACAAGCATTAGTTACCCTCTTGCATCATCCACAACCCCGAGATAACACTCATTCCATGAATGGAATAAGGGGACCTGCTACTATAGTGCCAACATTCTGCTCATTGTGCTGTGTGAATTTTAATACCTTCGTGGTCCCCTAGCTCGTGAAATCTTTAATTTCCAGGACATTAAAACGAGGGCGTTGCACTGTGGTCAGTGGGCACCATTTTAACAATCTTTCCACCCTTTGTCCTCAGAATCCTCATTCCAGGGATCACAGCCGGTCCTCTATTTCCTCTATTTCCTCTATTTTCTCTATTTTGAAAATTTTCCTCTATTTCCTCTATTTTGGAAAATTTTCCTCTATTTCCTCTATTTTTAGCCAAAAACTTGAAATTAAAAAATAAAATTTTAATTTTTACACCAAAACGAAAAATTGAACAAATAAAAAAGTATAAGTTTGGAATAAAATATAAGTTTGGAATAAAAAAATTACTTGGTAATTTACAGTAATCTAATATTTTTTTCAGTGTTCAATGGAATGTGATACTAATTTAATAAATTATGAAGCCGTAATGTGCTGTTAAAATTTGGAAAAGACTATTAATTTCTAGTAATAATATGTTTTTCATTGTAAAGTCGTAAATTCTAAAATTTTCATAATTTATGAAATGGCTGTAAACTGTTAAGCTACAACTGATGTTAACTAAATCTTTAGCAGAGCCGGATTAAGACAACTCGGGGCCCAGGGCTGTACATTTTTTTTTGCCCCCCCTTGGAAAAAATCTTTAGTTATCTTCAAAGGGAATTAAAATAATAAATTTTTCAATTTTTGTAAGTTTTTTTTTTTAAAGTTGAGGAAGAATTTGGGGGCCCCTTCGAAAGCGGGGCCCAGGGCTTCAGCCCCTTCAGCCACCCCCTTAATCCGGCCATGATCTTTAGTATTGTTAAAACAATAAAAGTATTGTAATACAATTTTTATTAACCTTGATTCACATACTATCCTTCATTTAAAGAAACGTCTTTCAAAGGTCCTCTATTTTTGGAAAAAAGTCCTCTATTTTTGAAAAAAAAGTCCTCTATTCCTCTATTTTAGAAAGAATAGAGACTGTGATCCCTGTCATTCTGATATATGTAGAGGTGTTTAGTTCGAAATTTTCCTTATTTCGATGATTGAAAGTCAATAAGATCAATAAGGTTATCATTAAGGCTGTTGGAGCAACGGACAAAAAGTCATTTCGAATATATATAGTTTTTAGGCCGCAAAAATACACGAATTGAAATTTCCTTTTGCCGAGTAGGATTTCTCGAAGTCAGGAGGGGGGCTAGCTCTCTTTTTTCCGAAAAAACTGATTTGTTTGGCTAAAATAGGAAATTTTCGGCTAACCTAACCTAAAACCTAACCCTAGCCGAAACTTTCCCATTTTAGCCAAACAATTTAGTTTTTTTGAAAAACAGACAGCTACCCCCCTTCCTGACTTCGAGAAACCCTACTCGGCTTAAGGAAATTTCAATCCGTGTATTTTTGCGGGCTAAAAACTATATATATTCGAAATGTCTTTTTGTACGTTTGCTTCAACAGCCTTAAGGGCATTTGTTAATTACCATATGAGCAAATTTAGATAAACCCGTTTTTTTTCCACAATTTTTACTTTTTTTAAAAAGTAATAGTGGACATCCGTCCGTGTTCGCGTTCTTGACGGATGTGCACTATTAATTTTTTGAAAAAGTAAAAATTGTGGAAAAAAAACGAGTTTATCTAAATTCGCTCATATGGTAAGTAATACATGCCCTTAAAACCCTCAGAATCTTCGAATTTCTTAAAATTATTTTAATCTCTAGAAATTCTATTCTAAGTAGGACGTGGAATTCGACTAACTTCATGTGTCACCTTAAAAACCATAAAAAATTAAACAAGTTAAATTGGAAGCCTTGGTATTTGACAATATTTTAAGTTGGTTTCAATAAAACTCTTAATATTGAGAGCCAAACTCTATAAACTAAACTTTAAAGCCCAAAATCGAAAGTTATTACAAGGCAGATCCGACAGATGGCCGATGTCAGAGTCACTCGCAAGAGAGATGAAAAGTTGATGGTATAAGAGGAAAGGCTATTCAATAAACTTTTTTTTTCTCTCCATGATATTTTAATAAATATTAAAATGCATCTACAATTGAAAACTAGTGATGGGATATCGAAAAAAATATATCGATATTTTAAATATCGATATATCGAAAACTAAATATCGAAATTATCGATATATCGAATAAAAATATTGATATTTTCGATATTTTCGATATTCTTTTATTTTCAAATAACTAATTGATTATATTATTCAGAAACACATTTTTATTCAAATTTGTTTTATTAAAGTATCAAAATACATAAAATAGTATTATTTTAATACTATTTTGAATTTTGTATTATCCGTTTCTTTTTTCTGCTAATCTGTTCCAAAGTCCAAGAGTCCCAGCTAAGGCAGATCCAAGGGAATACGCATTCTTATTGGATGCAGATTTTCTATTAATTTTTCTCATCCAATGAAAGTGCATCTTTTCGTAAATGTTTGCAGAATCCAAGATACAGACAGATACAGAATTAAAGTTTGGGAGAAATCCAATGGAATAGATATTTGCATTGGGTGAGAAAATGAAAATGCTTCTTCGGTTGGATTTTGGGAGAAATAAATAATTTTTATATAAATAAAAAAAAATATCGATATAATGAAAAATATCGATATTGACTTTGATATATCGGACGCTGAATATCGATATTTTCGGTGTTTCGATATCGATATCCCATCACTAAATGGAACTTAGTTACTAGAATTAAATTTAAATTGCAAGAACTAAATTTAGTAGGGATGGGTAACGCTCGGTGAGAATCGATTCTTCGATTCCTCGATTCCGACAGATGCGTCGATTCCGCGGAATCGAAGAATCGAAGGTAGGAATCGATTCCGATTCTTTCGATTCCCACTCCTCAAAAAGCCCGCGATTATTTAAAAATATAAAGGATTTTTGGAGAAGTTTGTTGTGAAAATTAAGAACTATGCAATAAATATAAATTTTAATTAATGTTTAAATGTTTTGTTATAAAATTTATAAAAATTCATTCGTTTTTTTTAGGAAAGCAAACATTTATTTTCTCTTAGCTCTTTGATCGGAATCGATGTCGATTCCGGCGAAGAATCGATTCCCTAGATCCAAGAATCGATTCCGAAGAATCGAAGAATCGACACCAAGGAATCGATTCTTCGAAGGAATCGGAATCGACTTGGCCATCCCTAAAATTTAGTCATAACTAAATTTTAGGGATGGCCAAGTCGATTCAATTTTAAATTTAATTTAAATTAATTTAAAAAATTTTAATGTTTTAAATATTAAATATTTTTAAATATTTTTAAATTTAATTTTAATTTTAATTTTAATTTAATTTAATTTTTTAATTTATTTTTTCAATTGAATTTAGTTGCTAGAATGAGATTTTGATACATTTTAGGCAATTTTAAATGTAGTAGAATTTTAAGGAATTTAAAAATGTTTCCAGAAATTTCAGCGAATTTCAAGGGATTTCCAAGGTTGTCGTTGAGAGATTTTTCCCAATGTACAAATGTTAAGTAATGATTGAGAGTCAATAATCCTGTCGTTAAAACCGTCATAATCTCGAAATAAATAACCGTTGCAAACGTGGCGATCAAGTGCCGTACATTAATTATTTTCTTCATTCTTCTTTTCATCTGTTCTGCCTTCAAGCCCGGGGCTTCGTGAGAACCTGCCTTGAATCATCCATCGTGTCTTCAACGCCCACAAAAGCTAAGAATGTGCTCATGTGTACTGACACTTGCTCGAGTAGTGGCCAACTTTGTACCGTATCCATTACCCAGAAATTCCCGCCCAGACTTGTCGAAATACCTTCAACAATCGTCCAACTTTACCAAGTGAGTTATTTACAAAATAACTTTAAACACTCTTGATTGATCAGAATTTTGCCCTCGCTTGTAAAAGCAAACCAAGTATTTACGAGTATGGACTTGATGACAGACACGTACAAGATTCTCATGCAAATTCGAAATTCATGAATACCAGAGAAGGGCCATTAAGCCTCGAAAAGTAGTTAAACAAGCTGCTCTCATTTGACTCCAACCCCAGAAGATACTCTTGCCTTCTCTAAGCACTTGATTGACTTATTGCCATTTTGTTTAGCCTAAGGTTCGAGCTGGCCTTCTTTGTAAGAGCAAGGTGGATTTGCTGATGGATGGAGCGATTGGGACGGAACGAAGGCATCAGAGCATCAGAGCATCAGAGCAACAGACCATCAGAGCAACAGACCATCGGAGCAACAGACCATCAGACGATCAAAACACCGGAGCAACAAACCATCGGAACATTGAAGAGGGTCGAGAGAGCAAAGAGGGCAAAGAGTTTGAGCAGAATTAACTCGAAGAGGGCAGAAACAAGAAGGGTCGAGTACACTCTTTCCACTCTTGGTGGAAAAGTGGGTACTAGCTCGTAACTCCTGGCCTGATTTTATTACGGGTTCCTCGACGAGGCTCTTGTGGAATTAGCGTGCCTGCACGAGCCGACTACACGACGATATATTAAGGGTAATCGCATTCATAAATGCAACAGTTGCGCTACAACGATCCGCCGCGTGTAATGCCGCTCGCAAATCAGATCAGCCCTTGGGCTCGAGATCATAAAGTACACCCACGTGAGGAACAGCCGAGGATCCTCGATGACAGGCCTCCCTATGCAGCACCTGGCTCCACACGAGAATCAAGGCGGAGCGCTTGATCTGAGGTCCCAGTGAAATTATTATTTAAAAGGAAAAAAAAAGGAAAACATTTACTCAAAAAACGATGGAAAACTTTTGTATGTGGATAAATAAGCTTCAGGTCATGGAGGCAAGGGCACGAATCATCTCACTTTCAATATATCAAGAAAACTTTAGAGGCCAGATCGATTTGTCGATCTTGATCTTCATGCTCTCGATTACTGAGGTTGAGATCTCCTCTTGGCTGATACTCTTCAGTTTTTTTCTAAGTGATGAAAGGTTCAAATAGTCACGTGCATGGTCGGATTAAGGGCGTGGCTGGAGGGACTGAAGCCCTGAAGCCCCAAATTCTTCCTCAATTTAAAAAAAAAAAACTTTATAAAAACTGAAAAATTTATTATTTTAATTCTCTTTGAAGATATAACTAAAGATTTTTCCCGGGGGGGGGGGGGGACAAAAAAATCTACAGTCCTGGGCCCCGAGTTGTCTTAATTCGGCTCTGGTCACGTGTGGTGTACAGTAGGGTGGCCCAAAAACACTTTTTTTTTCTACAGAGTCTTGATCCCCCCAATTTGTTTCAAAATCCGAAAAAAGAAATGTCTTGTTTTTTATTTTTTTTTTTTTATTTTGATTTTAACACTTGCCTATTTTGACTTGAAGTTTCCCATGTAAATTGCATGGGGAAAAATCACTTTTTGGAGTTTTTGGAATAATTTTTCAGGGTTTAGGTAAATGTTACGGGAAAGTATAGAGACTTTATTCTCGTTTTTTTAAAAATAAAAATTATTTCTATCAGTCTGGTGGAATATTTATCAACATTAGTTAATTAACTTTTAATTATTTAAACAAATTGAATTTGTTTAAATATTTTTTTTTCGAAAATAATTTTTTTTATTAAAAAAAAAAAATAATATGACATTTCTTTTTTCGGATTTCGAAATAAATTCAGGGATCGAGACTCTGTAGCATCAAAAAAATTTTTGCCATGCATTTTTGGACCACCCTAATGTACAGCCAAGTTTAGGGTGTCTACTAGGGTGGTCCAAAAAAGACATGTTTTTTTTTTTATTTTTAAATAAGTTAAATAATAAGGCTACGAATTTTTTGCAAAGTTTTATTTTTATAAATTTATTACTGAAAACAGAAAATTCTTGGTGCAGAAAATTGCCTCAGCAGTACTGTTTTCAATTAAATTATTTAAAAAATAAAAAATTCCTGTTGAAATTTTTAACTTTGATGCAGAAAGCTGGGAATCAATAGAAGATTATCAATTTAACAATTGCAGAATTTACTGTTAAATGGAAATTTTCATCGGAAAAATGTACAAAATTCTGATAAAGAATCAAATTTGAAAAAACTTTTCTGAATTATCAGTCTAAATATTTTTGACACTTGCAACTTGTGTTAAGTCTCTTGAAATCTTTTGAATTCCTTTCAAATCCTTTAAAAAGAAACTTTAAAATTCCGCCAAATGACTAGTAATTTTTTTAAATCGTTTGAATTAGAATTGAATAGAATTGAATCTTAGAAATCCTGTAAAATTTTTTGAAAATCCTGAAACTTGTCGGTATTTTTTTTTAAATTCCTTCAATCGATTAAAATCTCTTCAAATCCTTTAAACTTTCTAAAATCTCTTAAAAATTCTTGAAATTAGATTAGATTGAAGTTAGATTTTGAATTCATCATTTTATGCAAAGAGTATCGAAATTAAATATTTTTTCGCTCTGTATGCAGTATTATATTTGAAAAAAGATTAGCGCTACAGAGCGAAAAAATATTTATCTATAATTTTCGTTGAGTAAAATGGAGAATGGAATTTTCAAGATATAGATAAAATAAATAATAAAATTAGAAAAATAAAAAAAAAAAGAATAATAAATTCGCCAAATTTTTACGACGATGAGAATATTTTCAGTACTCGTCTATGGCTCGTGTTAAAAACATTTCTCCTCGCCGTAGAAATGGAAAGATACAATATACTATTATCTCGTTTTTGTCTTCTGCAAATATCCCAGGAAAATGAAAAGAATATGAGAAAATAGTTGCTCGGACATTTTTTGTCGTTTGAGTCTCTTCGACGTGCAAAAATTAAAGTTCGGTATATAAATATTACGACTACGGTTTTTAAATGAAAAGTACATAATTTGTTTGACGAAATTATAGTCTTGTTAAAGGAACTGTACTTAAAATATATAGAGCTATTAGGAAGTTCATGACTTCACATGACTCGCACAAAAGGGAACGAGTTCTATAATTTTAAATATTCACTCCACGTTAAACAAGAAGATAATGATCTAAATGTAACAATCTCCTACACCCTTTTATATTTTCCGAATAAGTCAGATACTACGTTTACTATAGCAATTTTTAATTTTTAATTTATTTTTATTATTTTTTTTTTATTTGACTTTTTACAAAATGTCCTACTAGCCCCGCTGGGATGTATTAAGAATTGTAAATTATTATCGTTCTGAATAATGGACGACATTGAAATTGTCTTAAATAGAGCAAACGACATACTTGTATGCTTATGAGCACAAGGTGCTTGTTGTGTAGCTTGAATGTTAAAGCAGGTGTCCTCATTCATTCATGATTCTGTCTGCAGGGGAGAGTGCTTGCATACAGTGATAAAAATCGAGATTAAAATTACTTTCATTGAGCAGGTCACAAGATTCTGCCCTCTGAAGTGAATTTTAGATAATATTAAATAATATTATCCAAAATAATATGAATAATAATTATAAATATTAATAATAATAATATTTTAGATAATAATTCTGTAATAATTACAGATGGTTTAAAACTTGATACCAGCAAATATTTAAGTGCAGAAGCTAAATTCCTTAAAATTATTAGAAATCTCATGAAATTCCACAAAATCTTTTAAAAATCCTTTTAAAATTCCGTTCGAAACCTACTCACTAAATTTGAATCAGCGAAATTCCGCTGGTTCAGATTAAGAGAGTGATTGACTTTTGAATGACTTGAAGTTAGGTATAAGAAATAAGAAAAATAATCGTGCGCGTAGTGTGCGTGTTGGTTTGCTGGGAATTTAAAAATTAGATTATTTCGATCAACTCTCATTGAGGTTTAAGGGCACTGGACCCAAATGTTAAGTTCAAAATTCCATTCTCCATTTTACTCAACGAAAATCATAGATAAATATTTTTTCGCTCTGTGTGCAGTCTTATATTTGAAAAAAGATTAGCTCTACAGAATGAAAAATTATTTATCTAAAATTTTCGTTGAGTAAAATGGAGAATAGAATTTTGAGTTTAACACTTAGGTCCAACACCCTTAAGTTTGTTTCAATTTTTTGTCACCTATTTCTCATCAATTTTTATAAAAAAAAAAATTCACCTCCACCTTTTTTTAATGAGAATAGGTACTGTGATGACTGCTAGCTTTTACGTTCGAACATAAAAAATATTAAAAAAGATTAAAACTTTTATTCCGGCTTGCCTTATCGAGTTGCTTGAGACTGAAATCTTGTTTCATTACAGTTAGGGTTGGGACATTGTTCAGATAGTGTTATCTGGATGGACAATGGGCACATACAACGTGTTCCGTATCGATTGTCGTGCACCGATCGAGCAACATTAGAGGCTCATTAAGTTCTGTAAAGTTGCAAGAATGACTCCTTGGTATTCGTATTCGTGTCATTGATCGATGTACTCAGTACTCAGGAACTAAATTCGAAACGCCAATGAAGCAAAACGACAAAATTACAAGTGAAAAGAAAAAAATTCTTAATATTGTATTATACAAACTGTCTAAATTGTATATTAATTTTTAAATTTACATAATTGCCGCAGTTTTCGAGGCGCATGAATATTCCCCAAATTTCAATTGACATAAATTTCATTTCACCTAAAA
>CAJFCP010000560.1:150505-163530 GCA_904066005.1 Synergus itoensis | reverse complement strand
GTGAAATGAAATTTATGTCAATTGAAATTTGGGGAATATTCATGCGCCTCCAGTTTTCGAATTCCTCTTAAAATATCTTTTTTTTTTTCTGTTTACAGGCAATCTTGCAGAAATCTTCAGTGTCAGTGGAGATCGAAGTCAGGCCGAGACAACTGGTCCCAGACACGAATTGCTTCATCGATTATTTGCCTCAGCTTCAGAGCATCGCCAAGGCCGTTTCCGGTGCTCAGCCGATTTACACGCTGATGGTTCCACTCGTCGGTAAGTGCATCGATAATTAAATACATTAACGAGCGATTTCGATTTTTTTTTCTCCTCTTTATACTCGAGACTGAAAGCCTTCAGCATCTTCAATATCCGCCCAACTTTAAAATTAATTTTTTATTTACAGTCCAGAGTTGCTGAGGTTGTTAATATTACCGAAATTGAAAGTTCCCGTCTTTTCAGCAACAGAAGATATATTGTTACGTCTTAGGACACTCGCGCACACACTTATTGTCTCCTTAAGGAATTTTAAGGGATTTCGTGAAATTTGAAAATACTAAGACTTCTTAGATTAATTTAAAGGGAGAATAGAATTTTGAGGGATTTAAAAAGTTTTTGTTAGGAATTTTAAACGTCATGGAATTTAAAGAAGTTTTAGAGATTTTCAGGAATTTTAAAGGATTTCAGGTAATTTTTTTAAGGGATTCTAAAAGGCTTTTTTTTAATAATTTTAGGGGAGTTTGTGGAATTTTAAGAAATTAAGCCATTTGTAAAATTAATTTTCCAGGATTTGAAAATTTTGCTTTTCAGGAACTTTAAAGGTTTCCAAAAGGCTTTTAATAATTTTAGGGGAATGTGTGGAATTTTAAGATATAAAACGATTTTTTAATGAATTTTGAATGATTTGAAAAGTTTTTGTTAGGAATTTTAAAGAATTTCATGCAATTTTAAGAGATACTATTTTTTAAAAGGAATTTTAAGCAATCAAGCAATTTTAAATTAATTTTCAGGGATTTGAATATTTGTTTAAGGTATTGTAAAGGTTTTCGTGGAATTTAGGAGTTTTTTATGAATTTCAAGAGATTTTAATGAATTTTTAAAAATTTTGAGGAATTTCAAAGGATTTCATGTAATATTTAAGGAATTCCAAAATTTTTAATTTTTTTTTGAAATTTTAACAGAATTTGAGCAATTTTAAAAAATTTCATGTAATTTTTTAAAGGGTTTTCGAAGTTTTTCAAAATAATTTTAGAGTTTATGAAATTTGAAAAAGTTAAAAAATTTTGTAACAAATTTTGAGGGATTATAAAACTTTATTTTAAGGAATTAAAAAAATTTGTCGTCGAATGTAAAGAATTTCAAGATATTTTTATAATTTTTAAAAAATTTCGTAGTTCTATAAATTTCTACCAAATTTTTGGAATTTTAAAGTATTAAAAAAAATTTTTTAATGAATTTTTAGAGATTTAAAATTTTTTTTAAGGTGTTTTAAAAGTTTGCGTGGAATTTAAAGAATTTCAAGGGATTTTTATGAATTTTAAAAAATGTTGAGGAATTTTGAGATACAAAAAGATTTTCTAAGTGGATTTTTAATTAATTTATTTTAATTCAAGAAATTTCAAGTTTTTTTTTTTAGGAATTTCAAAAGATTTTGTGAAATTGTAAATTATACTAAAAGATTTCCAGTAATATTTTAAAAGTGATCAACTGCTCGTTTTAAAATCAATTTTCCAAAAATTTTATACTCGAATTCTTCCCTTGAAAATGCAAATTTTACTTTCCCGGAACTCATTAGCAAAATATTCTAAGATCGATCTTGCAAAATTAATGATTCCCTCTTGAGTAAACGATCGAGTAATGGGATATAAATACAGTTTACACCACAAAGCGAAGGTCGATCAAACATTGAGACTACAAAAGATTAAAGAATGCGATACAAGGTTCTTCGAAATCGGAAGAAGGTCCATCGATCAATGTCTAGCAATTACCAATAGTCAACAAGTTCCCCAAACCAGCATCTTCTTCATTGATGATGAAGCAGTTTTTAATTCACAATCAGGAAGCTGACTCTCATTCTCTAAACACACAATAAAAAATAAATTTTTCTAGTAAACGACTTCCTCCTAAAACTTGAGAGATCGTCATCACGACCTCGGAGAAAGATTACGCTTTTAGTGAAAGTACTTGTTTGGTGATGAAATTCATGTTCAATTTTTGGTAATCGAACACATAGGTCAAGAGCAATTACTTCACACTTCAAAGTATGACCGAATCTTTACCTTTTTTTCTCTCTTTAATGAGGAAAGATTGTCCTTTAAGTTTCGTAATAAAATTTTAAATTATAATTTGACGAAAAATGATATTTCATTTTAATTCAGATTAATTCGAATAATACTTTACCATAAGAGCAAATTAGTTAAACCAATTATACATTCATAATAATAAATATTTTTATCTAATAAGAGTCAATAAACCTTCGCCTCATGTAGATGAAGATTTATTGACTCTTATTAGCTAAAAATATTTATTATTGTGAATGTATAATTGGCTTAACTAATTTGCTCTTATGGTAAAATATTACATGCCCTTAAGGGGTTTTAATTCTAATTATGAGTATTTTCTAATTCTGAGTATTTCGTGTAATTTTTTAAAGGGATCCTAAAAGGTTTTTAATAATGTTAGGGGAGTTTGTGGAATTTTAAGAAATCAAAATATTTTTTATAAAGTTTTAAAGATTTCTATGAATTTCAAGAGTGTTTGTGAAATTTTAAAGAATTCCACATAATTTTTAAAGGGATTCCAAAATATCTAAAAAAATAATTTTAGAGGAGTATGTGGAATTTTAAAAAATTAAAAGACTTTTTAATGAATTTTGAGGAATATGATTTTTTTTATGAATTTGAATAATTTTCATGGAATTTAAGGAATTTCAAGAGATTTTTTATGAATTTTTAAAGATATTTCATTTTAATTCAGAGATTAATTAGAAATTTTCATTTTGTTTCAGGGGTTTTAATTCTAGTTCTGAGTATTTTAATTTTCTTCGTTATTTATTTGCGTACATCGTTCTTACTCAAAAGTCGACTCTCACAGATAAGAGGCAGGGTCAGATTCGCAGGGGAAATCAAAAGCCAATCGACAAATAAATCAAGTATCTGGCCAACAAGTTAAAGAATTCTAGGAATGCAAAGATTGAAAGATAAGTTGACTCCTAAAATAGGAAGACGGCACGAAGTGTGAAATGTATTTTCTTCCTGTATTCGATTTTTTTTTCCTAAATCTTATCTTATCGATCTTGAAATGATTGGAGGGACGAGGAAAGAATTAAGAAGATGAATGAAGAGATTTAGGATTCTTAAAAGTGGATCCTATATTAGAAGTAACAAAAATACTAAACCCGGCGAAAAAAAATATAATTATAAACAAATACCAAGTGTTTGATCGCTCTTGAAATCTAGTGTAAACTCCCTCATGAATTTTTTAAAAATCCCTTCAAATCTTTTGAAACTTTTTGAAATACCTCTAATTTAAAAAAAAAGTTGAAATCTCAAATCTCTTAAAATCTTTGAAAATCCTTTGAAATATCTTAAAATCTCCTAAAATACCTTAAAATCTTTGAAACCTTGTGCAATCCCATGAAAATTATTTTGATTCTTCTGAATTTTTTTGAAATTCCTTAAAATTCTTTAAAATCTCTTGAAATCTATCAAATCTTGTGAAATATCTTGAAAACCCTTAAACCTTTTGAAATTCTTTTTAAATACCTTTGATTTTCTTTAAATTACTCAAAATATCTTGAAATTCCTTAAAACCCTTAAGATTTCTTCAAATCCTTTAAAATCTTTTAGTCGCTTAAAATTTCTTGAAATTTTTTAGTCTCTTGAGTTTCTTCAAAATTAATTGAAATCTCGTAAAATCTTTTCAAAATCCTTAAACTCTTTAAAATTCCTTAAAATTACATAAAATTGTTTAAAATCCTTTGAAATTTCTTTAAAATTTAAAAAAAAATTTATAAATTTAAAATGTGAATTCCGTGAGATAGGATTAAACAGGGCCGTGGGCATGAATTCATGTGGGGGGGGGGGGAGGGGGTCGAAATATTTTTTTGATTAATTCATGTTAAAATAAAAAAACTTCCACTTTTTTGATTGAAAAGTGAACTATTCGCTTGAAAATTAAATTTTTAGTTGAAAAAGAATTTTTCTGACGAAACTCATGAGAGTGAAAGAGACAAAGAGATCTGCCCGTCTCTTTTATTCTTATGAGTTTCTACCTTACGTCGCCATTGCTGCCAATAATAGACTGCACCTTGGCATAAGAACGAGAGTGACAAAGACTAGGAGTATACTTCCATCTCTTTTCCCCTCGTTATAAGATGTCGCCTGACGCTCCGATGGGACGCTAGACTAAACGTTTAGTCAAGCTAAACTTCCATACAACCCATGTTGCTTTATTGCTAATTATTTTTGTATTTAAATTATGGGCTTTGCCCTGCAAAAGCCAGGCTAAGCCACAAAAAAAAAAATTTGACTCTCTCAACAAATTTTTTGAGAGGTCCGGCAATCTGCTATAGCAGCTTGCCTTATTTTGTCTCGAATCATCAAGACTTTTAACTCAAACATTAGCTTCTCTCTCCTTATTAGACCTTCTTTCTCCTTTTTCCTTCTGGATTCTTCATCCATGTTAATCGTTATTGGTTCTGAACGATCCATGGTGAAAACAAAAGAATAGGAAAAGCAGAAAGAGTTATGCATAGTCTTGTTTCTCAAGCCGTTTTATAAAGTCAAAGATGCATCTCTATTGCGAGAAAAGCAGGTGATGTGCCACCTGGTGTCTCTTGGATAAGTTAATAGGATTTTAAAATTTCTCATAAATTACGATTCATATAACCAGGGCCGTGCGCAGGAATTCATGTTGGGACAGGGGGTCGAAATATTTTTATGATTAATTCATATGTTACAATAAAAAAATTTCCTTCAACCGATCATCTTTGCGTCTTTGCGCACGGCCCTGCATATAACCAGGATTTAAATTCTCGAGAATTTAAGAACTCTATTTAAACCTACACTATTAGAAATGTTTATAATTTTACAAAAATTTTACTATAAAATTGTACAGTAAACTTACAATACACTCAACTCTGGCGTTATGTCAGTTATAATAATATATACCTTTACTGATGAGGATATAAAAAATGAATATCTACCATGGGAATATAACCTTAAGAGTTTTGAAGCCAAGTTCTAATCTTAAAATTCGATTTCTTCATTTTACTCAACAGATATTAAATTTGGAACTTTTTCTCTCTGTAGAATTAATCAATTTTGAACTAGAATTATGCGTACAGAGCGAGAAAATATCTAATTTAAATATTTTTTAAGTCAAATGAAAATATTCAATTTGTCTCGGGGGGGGGATTGAACCCCCAACCCCCCCTTGCGCACAGCCCTGGGATTAAATTATAGACGCTTCTGTGAAGATGGGAGAAACCATGCGAGCAGAAATTCGTTCGATCTCTGTGCTTCCTCGATTGAAAATACTTTCTGCTTCAGGATTCCATTTGCCAAGATGTTTTTCCTACTCTGCCTGGAATACTTAGTTGATACGAATTCGGATCGATGATTGAATTTAGAGAGTCTAGGAAGGTCAGAGAAAAAGTGGTTTGGCGTAGTCTCGTCTCGAACCTTCTTACGCCATGGGGTGGTTTTATTATGGAGGCAGTGTAACATTTTCTGCAACCCTTGAAAGTGTTTTTTTATACCCTTGATTATTTCTCCTTTTTATGATGATGTCTCCATTGAATCGTTGCATCTCTGCAAATTGAAATAATTCACCTCAGGGGAGCGATGAACCCTAAAGATAAAAAATTAAATATTCAGAGTATTTTGATTTAAATTTGGTCTCAATCTGCAAACCTAATTGCTTGGATTTCATCTTAAGGTATCTTTAAGATATCTTAAAAGATTTGAAGTGGTTTAAAATTATTTTAAGGGGTTTTGAAGGATTTTAAAGGATTTCAAATAATCTAAGAGTTGTAAATAATTTTTGTTTTTTAATTCAAAGAGTTTAAGAATTTCCAAAGGATTTAAGAATATTTCAAAAATTTGAGGACTCTTTAAAGGATTACAAGAGATTTTAAATGATTTTAAGGAATTTTCAAAGAATTCAAAAAGGTTTTGGTATTTTTAAGAGATTTCGTAGGATTCTCTGCGTTTTTAATGATTTAAAAATATTTTCAATAATTTAAAAGGATTTTAAGAGGTTTCTTGAATTGAAAGGTATTATATAAAAGATTTTTATAATAATTTAAAAGATTTCGTGGAATTTTAAAGGATTTCATGTAATTTTAAAAGATGTTAAGGAAGTTTAGGGAATTCAAAGAATTTGAAGTCATTTGAAGTGATTTTAAAGTTTATCCTGGAATTTTAAATGATTTTAAGAAATTTTCATATTTTTAAAAGATTTCGTAGATTTTTACCAGATTTCAGAAGATTTCCTTGAGTTTCAAAAGATTTAAAGTGATGATATTATACGCAATTTTTAAAAAATGTTAATAGCACTATTTTCTATCAGAGAAATTTTTCTGAAAGTAAGGAAAAAGTCAGGGAAATTGAAAAATTGAATCTTGTAGCCATCGTGATAAAGTCAAAATACAAAAAAAAAAATCTCTGGGTCTTTTGAAATAAAAAAAAATCTGTCGACATCTTTGAAATGTAGTCACTCAAAATTCAAGTAGTGAATCCTGTAGTTCTCCCCCCCCCCCCCTAAAATTCCACGAATTTCTTTCTCGAATTTTATCACAGTCTATCAACTTCAAATTGAAATCCTCTTTTATTCCTCTCGCGAATACAACCTGTCATTATATAAATTTTTACTTGATATACAATTATACGGATTAGGCTCTAAAGTTTTTGATCGTTGTCTGTCTGGTCGAAAAACGAAAGTATTCTTCTGAGCAAAATCAGCCGTAGCCGCCCTCTGACCTCTTAGCGGCTCGACTAACCTGACCTAGCAACGGTGAGTTCACAGTTAAGTTCTCACGGCTGCATACAGATGCATATAATATTTATATTATATATATATATGTATATGACTTTGGGATGCTGAGATTTGTCCAGATCGAATTAAATCCACCAGGAATTGAAAATTACGTGGGAAAAATTAAAATACAAATAACATACTATTTTTTAATAATTTTTTTCAATATTAGATTGAAGGAAGCTGCTAAATCTTCCCCTGGGGTCGACGATCCGAATTTCAGATTATCGTGGGCGGTACCGTCGAGAATTGATTGTGAAATAATTCACTGCTCGAGGCTCATCTTCGGGAGAAGCAACACCCCTCAAAAATAAATGAGATATTTATCGTTGCAAAAATCGTGGGGTTTTCTTGTGTATTTTCTGCAGCCAAGAGTCTGGCGTGTAAGGGACATGATCTCTTGAAAACTTTGAAATTTCTTGAAATCTTTTGAAATTCTTTAAAAAACTTTTGAAATTATCTTTAAAATCCCTTAAAATTCTTTAAAATCACTTAAAATATGTTTCTTCAAAAAATCGATAATGCAAGGATTGAGGAGGAAGAAGAACCATTTTATTAGCTGTTGTCCATCCGAAACTTTTTTTTTTACTGACTGGGATGAATGTTCCTTGACCGGAAAATGACCTGGAATTTTATTCTCCAATTAAAGTGGCAGTTTCTGAATAAAGAGAGTTTTTTCTTTTTTCTTGTTTCAGTATTAAATGAACTGGAAGGTCTTGCGAGAGGAGCAGACACCAGAGACGCCCCACCTGCATTCAGAGCGGGCTTGAACCCTGAACACGTTGCAAGAGTAGCTGAAAATGCAAAAGCCGCACTTGCATTTGCGAGGAGTAAAAACCCAGCAATTCGGTGCTTAACAACTCGAGGAACAGTTTTAACCTCGAGTACTTTCACCGTTGAAGAGGACGTCACTCAGGTAAAAAAAAAATCTTCCTAATTGCTACAAAAAAATTACGAATTATATTATTTCTTCTTTCCCACCTTGATTTACTCAATTCCACTCAATTTCTCATTCAATTTTTAACTTTTATTCAGGTTCAACGCCTAGAAATAAACGATAAATCTTTTTCTCAAGAGGAAAATAGTTTCTGTGAGTTCTTGTTCTCTTTGAACCAGTTGCAGCAACTATGTATGAAGAATGATTAATCGTTCAATATTTAAACCTTTAATAAAACGTATATTTTGATAAGAAAAGTCTTAAGAATGTGGACAATCGATCAATTAAACTTTTTATCGACCAAATTCATGTAGTGCTTTGAAATTATCAATATGTCAAAAGGTATTTTATTTTGATATTTAATTAATGTCGTTATTCGATAAAGTATGAAAAATGGAGGTTGTTTACTTCGTAGTAGGTTTTTCTATACAGGAGATTCTACTACTCTTCGTAGCCAATCAGGAGTCAAGTGGAGGGGAAGAAGCGCTGCCAATTGGTTATGAATCAGAATTAGATGGAGCGAAATCAGAAGAAGCAAAATCAGAAAAAGTAGAATTAAAGAAGCAGAATCAAAAATAATCAGAAGCTCTTCCAGGGTGGCCAAAAGATTCAATTTTTCAATTTCCCTGACATTTACCTGACTTTCAGACAAATTTCCTTGACAAAAAAATATCAAAAATGCGAATAAATTTTCAATAATAATATTATTGAAATTTTCAAAAATTTCGCATAATATCACTTTAAATCTTTTGAAACTCAATGAAATATTTTTAAATCCTCTAAATTTCTGCGGAATCTTTTTAAATTATTGGAAAACTATTGAAATCTCTTGAAATTTCTAGAAATATCTTCAAATTCCTTAAAATTCCCCTGCAATTTATTAAATCCCATAAAATCATTTAAAATCTCATAAATTTTTTTAAATCTATTAAAATTCCATGAAATCTTTTAAAGTTTCACAAAATCTTTTGTAAATCATAATAATCTCGTGAAATTGTTTAAAATTCAATGAGGAATTTTAAAATTCCTTAAAATGCAACAAAATATATAAACAAAAATTCTTGGAAACACCTCTTCCACCAAATTCCACGAAAATATTTAAAATCTCTTTAAATTACGTGAAATCCTTTAAAGTTTCACAAAATATTTAAAAAAAACAGGATATCTAGCGGGCCGGGAAAATCCAGGGAATTTTATTTAGGACCGAGAATTTTTTTGTATTTTATCGAAAAATCGATTTTTCTGCTTTATCTTCTTCTGATTCTATTTCTACGTTATCAATTTTTCTTATTTATTATTTTTTTGTATTCAATTTCTTTTTTCAAAAACCCAGGGTTGTGCACGTAATATACATAGGTAAATTACATGAGGTTTTTTACGTAATTTACTTACGTATATTACATCCTGAGTTTTTTTACAAAACGTAATATACGTTTTCAAAATGGCGCCATAGCATCTGATTGGTTGCTATTAGCGCGCAATATTCAAAAAGTGAGGTTATGTTTGTTCTTTCCGTTTTTTCTTATGTCCGCCATCTTTTTTGACATTTATGACGTTTTTTACGTATAATACGTCAAAAACCTCGAGTGACGCGTCACTGCACAACCCTGCAAAAACCACAAAAATAAATCTATAATGTGGTCGGAGGAGGAAAGCAAATTTGACCGGGAAAAACTCATGAATTTCAAATTGACTTATCGCAATCAAAAATAACTTTTAAAGTTTTTAAAAATTCCTCGAAGAATATTAAAATTCCTTAAAGATATTTTTAAAATATCAAAATTTCTTTAAATTCTTAGGAGCTTCTTAAAATCCTTTAAAGTTCTACAAAAAACTCTAAAATCCCTTAAAATACTTAAAAATCTCTGAAGATTTTTGAAAACCTCTCAAAATACCTTAAGATTCCCCAAAATAGTTTAAAAATCATAAAAATCTCGTGAAATCCTTTAAAATTCCACAAGGAACATAAAAATCCTTCTTTTCGTGACTTCCCTGACTAGGGATGCGAGTCGATGAAACGTTTCATTGAAACATTGAAAGTTTCATGAAACAATGAAACGTTTCATTGGACCAAAGTTTCTGAAACATTCCAAAGTTTCATATAAAACATATATGCGCATGCGCGTTCATATCAT
This sequence comes from Synergus itoensis, assembly GCA_904066005.1. Lineage (NCBI taxonomy): Eukaryota > Metazoa > Arthropoda > Insecta > Hymenoptera > Cynipidae > Synergus > Synergus itoensis. The sequence continues at coordinate 153,435 of CAJFCP010000560.1, read as the reverse complement.
ATTGAAGTTAGGTCATTTTGTATCGTGCTAGATTCGAAATTTTATTTCGAATAAAACATAATTTCATTATTGTTATAATTGTATTTTATTATTAATTTATGTATATAAGTTAATTTATTATTTATCTAATGATTTAATTTTTTTAACTCCTTATTTATTTCAATTTTTAATTATTTTCAAATTTCCCGACCTAATATTTGAAACTTATGAAACTTTGAAATTTTTCAAAAGTTTCATGAAACTTTTCATTTGATCAAAGTTTCATGAAACTTTACAACCCTATCCCTGACAAATGGCCACCCTGAGGCTTCTGCCCCTCCACTTGGGTTCTGATTGGCTGTAAAGCATAGTAGAACCAATCAGAAACGCTTCTCCTCTCCATTTGGGTTCTGATAGGCTGCGAAGCGTATTAAAATCTACTGCACAATATTACGGTGTAAACTGCCTCATTGCATCATAAGTAAAACTAAAGTCTTATGCGTCGAGCAGAGATAAATTCTATTTGAAAGCATGCTAAGTTCTGATGGACCTGATGGATCCACCTTTTGCTATCATTTGCTATCTGGTTGGCAAGACTCGATACTCGAGCAGGATACGATCGCAACAGGAACTTAGATCTTGAGAAACATTCGATAGCGACTGGCGCTCGTTAACTTTTCTTCTCGCACCGATGAGTGAAAGATCCCATCTTGCAGTTCCTCAAGAAGATCTTTCCCCTTTTTTCCCTCCCGAGAAAGGCATTCGAATTTATTCCCTTCTGCTATGGTGATTATACCTCGGCGATATCGATGCCAGCTTGCCGTTGTGGGCGTATTTATTTCACGCAGGCTCTACGAAGTTTTGCTTAACAAGCTTCAGAACTGAAAAAAATCAAATAAAACGATAAATAAATAAATAAGTTACGGGAAATTACGAATTTTTAAATTATCAAATGATAGAATGAAGATGAAGGAGGCATTAGTGATAGGGTTGTAAAGTTTCATGAAACTTTGATCAAATGAAAAGTTTCATGAAACTTTTGAAACGTTTCAAAGTTTCATAAGTTTCAAATATTAGGGCGGGAAATTTGAAAATAATTAAAAATTGAAATAAATAAGCAGTTAAAAAAATTAAATCATTAGATAAATAATAAATTAACTTATATACACTCGAATCTCCCAATAACAACGAAATCCAGACCAGACGCTTTCCCAATAACAACGAAATTCCTTTTCTCAAATGACACACTAATTGCGCATGCGTTACATTAATTGCGCATGCGTATTGCATATAAAATAATATTTTTAAGCGTTTTAAATTGCGCGCGAATAGCAACCAATCAGATTCCGAGCGCGCAACTCATGCGCAGTGTATCCAGTGATATTTGAGGTAACTGCAGGTTGATAATGAGAAAGGAATGCGGTTGATATTGGGAAATTGTTGTTATTGGGAAGGTTGTTATTGGGAGATTCGAGTGTACATAAATTAATATTAAAATACAATTATAACAATACTGAAATGATGTTTTCATCATTTCGAATCTAGCATGACGCAAAATAACCTAACTTCAATATGATGTGAACGCGCATGCGCATATATGTTTTATGAAACTTTGGAATGTTTCAGAAACTTTGGTCCAATGAAACGTTTCATTGTTTCATGAAACATTCAATGTCTCAATGAAACGTTTCATCGACTCACATCCATAATTAGTGATGGGAAATATCGACCAAATCGCGTATCGATTAATATCGATATTTTTGGAAAAAGTATCGATAGTATCGATATTTATCGATAACTTCCCCCTCTCTACGCCATCCTAACATTCGTGCCCCTTTTACTCAACTGCGCATGCGTCGCCCGCCGTATCTAATTGATTGCTATTCGCGCGCGGTTTAAAATGCTGAAAAATATTATCTTTATTAGTTGAAATGCCATTATTTATAATAAACAATAAAAATAATATTGGGAACACTGATCTGATCTTACTTCAAAGTTTCGCAAATTAAAATTACTTGGAAAATAAAGGCAGATTAAAACACAATAAAAAAACACAAGAAATATCGATATATATCGTTAAGAGAAAAATGTATCGATTATCGTTGATACGATGGATAATCGATATGTATCGATATTTATCGATACTTTTCCCATCACTAGGAGGCATTGATGATTATTGTTGCAGGACGGCTTAACGAGGAACGACGACAGAATCCTAGCAACGTGTCTGAGTCTCTGCAAAACTACAAAGGACCAAATCACTGCAGGTAAGACCTTGGGGTGAATTTAGTTTAATTTAACCCTCTTTAAAACCATCCCACTCGATTGGTTGATCTCTCGAATTTTGCGTTTACACCAGATTTCAAGAGATTTAAAAAAGATTTGAAAGGTTTTATCAAATTTTAAAGAATTTTTAAGATCTAATTTCAAGAGTGATCAACCCCTTTGCTCCCGCTTTGCTCTTATTGAGAGCTCGATAAAAAAAAAAAATTATCTTCTTAGAAGAGGGCCAACCCAGACGCTTGAAGAGAGACGTGGTTTTGCTGACCGAAGACAGAAATTTAAGGGTAAAGGCCCTAGCTAGGGACGTGCCGGTAAGGGAGGTACCAGATTTCGTGCAATGGGCTGGGCTCGGTTGAATCAGAAACTATGAATCATAATCTTTATCTATACAAGCACATCTTGTCGCTCGCCACGTTCGATTGGAGTACCGAATGAACGGATTTTATCTTCCGGCGAAAACGAATCGACAAAACGTGTTTCCACATGAAAGTAAGCAGTGATCCCGTCATGTCGGTTGTAGATCGACAAAGGGACAGATGTGAAGACAAAAAAAATAATCAAAAGGAATAAGCGATTCAAAGATCGATTCGCAATTCTTCGTATGCCGATATCGATACCACCTTCGAGATAAATCGATAAACCATCTTCGAGATAAATCGATACACCAT
>CAJFCP010000560.1:76171-143365 GCA_904066005.1 Synergus itoensis | reverse complement strand
CACGGTTATTTTTAATTCCATACGTACATGCTGTATTTTCGATTAATTTAATTCTTTGTAATCCGTCCACAAAATGTGTGCTCTTAATTCCTTCGTGTGCAACATAAACTTGGAAATTTTAATTCTTTTGTCATTGTTATTTTTAATTCCATACTTGCATGCTTTCTTTTCGACTACTTTAATTCCTTCTAATCTGTCTACAAAACGTGTGCACTTGCATAGTTTCTATTCCTCCGTGTGCAACATAAGTTTAGATATTTTAATTGTTTTGTGTATCATAACGGTGAAATAATTTTAATTATAATATTTTATATTGTTTAAACAAATTATAGATTAGTCATATAATAAATAATAATAAATCCATTTAATAATATTGTGTAAGGTAAACAAAATTTATTTAACTTTAAACAAAATTTAAAAAATATTATTTGACAATACGACAAATTATTTCTATTAGTATAATTATTTTATACTCATAAAAGAAATTTTTCACAATAAAAATTATTCATTTATAATGTAATTTACATTAAAATTGGTAATTATTAATTATTACATTGCAAATAAATAATTTCGTAATTTTTTGAGTCGATTAAAAAGAATTACTTTTGCATCTACAAAGTGACATGATTCTCTTTCTTTCTATTCCTTCTTCTGCGTTCCTTCCTTTTTTAATTCCTCCCAATACGCTTCCATTAAATTTTTCTAAGTCGATTAAAAAGAATAGATTTTTCTTATTTTTTCTACTCTTTGGTCGAATTTTCGATGGAGGAAATTTAGCACATTAATGGGAATTCAAATTCTGAATTTTTCTGAATTCTCTTCTTACCGGGGAAGCACAAAATTCGTGATGACCAAGTATTGGATCGCATTGAATCGCATTCTGGAGATTTTGTCTTGAATTTCGCTTTGCGACAACCTCGCATTCCAAGTGCAAAATTTTTAAATACTTTTAAATACTTTTCAATCTGACTTTTCTTGTAGAGGAGTTAAACATTAAAAAACCGTCGAGAAAATGAGCAATGACACTTTATTAAGATAAATCGTGTCATCATGGAAGTAAATGGATGATGTCTCCATCCATTTAAGTAATTGTCAGTAAGAGTGAAGATTCGATTTTTCAAGATTTCAAGATTTAAACCAGTCGAATTGGTGCATACACGCGACTCGATTGCGCCCAAGAAGACTGTGCCAGTTGTCATGCAGATCCCGTGAGTTCGTGCCTTCACGCGTGACTGCCACATGCCCCTTTCTCTCCCACCAAAAGTCAACCTCACACGCCAATTCCATCCCCCACTTGGTAAAACGTTCAATGTTGCACGATATACGCACAGAGTTCGTGAGAACGATTCTCGTGCGTTCCTTTCGACCTCCTTGCATGCACTCTGTAGTCCCAGTGCGCTTCTTGGCGCCACCATGGGTGGGATGTGTGCATTCGTGCAACTAACTTTACTAACATGCAAGATCCACCTTGAACCTGATGTGTGTCGCTGCAATTTATAGGACTCGTATCGGCATCCTCTGTAATATTTACCCACACAAAAATCCAAGTGTAGGCGATGCATTTTACCGATTTGCACTTTTATAAACTTGATCCGTTATTGAAAGAGTAGAAGCATTGAAAGACGAATGTCATTAGCATAAGTCTTTGTATGAGAGGAGTGTGTATAAATTTCGCGCAAGTGAGCTTTGGTCAGGAAAATAGCGTTATGAATCTTAAATTGATAACGGAAGAGACTCGAGATATTTACTTAAAACTGAATGCTCAGTGTTGAATTGCCTTTTATTGCCAATTGTAGGACATGACCCAGGACCGTTATAATCCCGGCACGATGTAGATGCAAATACCCTCGACTCCGCCTATCATATATTGATGATATCTTATATGGACTTTTTCGTAGCATATCTAAGGTCAATCTCATATAGCAATATCGCGGAAAAAGGTTCTAATCTAATTTTGTCGGTTTTACGACACTTGAATTCATTATCTGCGAGAGATATACATATAGGCATCATATCTACATTCTACAAGCTCAAGGATTATATATTCAGTACTCGCTTCGACTCTCTCACGTCTGAACGAATTCACCATATTGACAATATAAATAAATAATGATTATTGGTATGCAGGACGTATTCCGCTCGCTTACGTGATCGATACTTGTATATATGCCATTACGTCGATTTGAAATAGTGTATAAAATTCATGGGAACACGCTTTGGTGATTCCATTTTTCACTTCGATGCTCTAATATTGGACTTGGGCTCAAAACTAGAGCAAGAAATATCGGATTTGAAACTACTCAGAGAAACAAAATCTGCTTCATTGTAGGTTTAATGTTCATGTAAGTAATGTCAGCATTCTCGATTAGAACCGTAACTTTTATAAATGACAGTTTGCACTTTTGTCTAGGAAGAAGAGGAACGAGGCTGGGATTCCCCTCGCAAAGCTAGACTGCTCCTGCTTACTGGGCCATTGTCCCGACCCCTTACGCATACAATGACACAATGGATTCCAGTGATTCGAATCTAATCTAGTTTATGGTCTTCGTCGGCATAGCAGTGTCAAACTGAATGAATTATGTCGCGATTATGTTCGATTCCTCAATCAGTATCTATAACACTTCAGCATTCCGAGTCCAGTGCCAATTATCGTACAAACCATTGGTGTGAATTTTGCTGCATCTCAAAATCGGATTCAAGTGCACTCGTTGCAACAAGGCAATATAAGGAACAAAAGGAAGTTTTTTTTTTTATAAAAAAAAGGATAAAAAGAAAGGAAGCAAGTAGTATCGTGACCTAAATAGAACCAACTAAACTTTTATTGACCAGACTTGCTTGCCTTTTGAATATGGAGGTCACCTCATTCGCAAAGCAGCGAATCCGTGAATGTCCCGTATGACGATCGGATAAAAGGTAGGTTCGTGCTATCTTAGAGTTGCTACCACGCAACTCCCGCGAGACTTATCACGAGTCGAGACTGACATATACTATGGCGTGTACAGGTTTATGATTGTTGCTACCGTATGTGTTGTAAAGTACGAATTATGATCCTATACTCAGGTAGGCCACACACTTTCAGGCTGAACTCGTAAAGATTGCGGAAATATGTCTGCGGCTCGAAGTAAAGCAGCTACCGGGAGCCGTTTCCATATTCTTGTTTATTTATCAGACAACAATTTGTCTAGGCAAAGTTGCTTTCAATAGTCAATACCCGAGTGATTAAATATACATAATGTGTAACCCTGCTGGAAGTAAAGAGATAGAAATCCTATCCCTTTCTATCTCCTTCTATTTCTAAGATAGAAAGAGATAAAGATTTTTTATCCCTTTTCATCTCTCGCCTTTCCCTTTATTGTTTACAATAAAGGGAATTGTAACAATTGTAACAATAAAAAAAATTGTAAAATTGTAACAATAAATTGTTACAATTTGTTAACGATTTGGTTTTTGTCCAAAAAAACTGTAGCGTTGAGTTATTTCCTTGCTGGAAGTAAAGAGATAGAAATCCTATCCCTTTCTATCTCCTATCTCTAAGATAAAAAGGGATAAAGATTGTTTATCCCTTTCTATCTCCCGCCTATTCCCGTCTATCTCTTTCTATCTCTATTTCAATCCACATTCACGCTTATCTCTTTAAGTCTCCTCTTTTCTATCCCTTTCTGTCTCTTGTCTATCTCCGCCTATCTCTTTCTATCTCTTTCTATCTTTTGTCCATCCCCGTCTTTCTTGCGGTAGATAACGGGGCAAATAACACGGAATAAAGGAATGTAACTTATTTGTAGTTAAATCGTAATCTAAATTAACAGCACATTACAAAGAATAAGACAATTTATTGATGAATCCATTAAATTGTCGCGTGGAAACACGATTATGCTTATTTAAAAGGTGAATCCGAGCGAATCTTCATAGAATAAGCCCAAATAAGCCAGTTTAACACGAATTAAGCATTAGTAAGGTACGAAAGTGCGGGCAAGGAGGAACAAGCCATAGCCCTTGCTCTTCCAAAAACTTTCCAGGAACGGTCTCTATGTCCGATGTCCTAAAAACATTCTATTGTTAACGATTTGGTTTTTGTCCAAAAAAACTGTAGCGTTGAGTTATTTCCTTGCTGGAAGTAAAGAGATATAAGTCCTATCCCTTTCTATCTCCTTCTATCTCTAAGATAAAAAGGGATAAAGATTGTTTATCCCTTTCTATCTCTCGCCTATCCTAAATGAATCCATTTCTATCTTATTTTTGAAACGTCTTTCGGACATCGGACAAAGGGACCGTTCCAAAAACGTTTCTAATATCTTTTGCCCACTGGGTAGTTAAATGTCTTTAAAGCAAAAATGAATTTTTAAGCAACGATAATCGCAATCAACCGATTTTAAGGAGAAACATCACATTGCAAGATTTTCTAATGAATTGAATCTTAGAAAAACGTTTCACGGGATTCACGAGTGAATAGCCTCTCGATTCCTTCCTATTTTTCGTCTATTCTAGTCTATCCCTTTCTGTCTCCTTATCAATCTCAATTTGCTCTTATCTCTTTCAATCCCTACTTCTTTATTCCTGTCTATCTCTCTCCTATTATCTCCTATACCTTTCTATCTTCTTGTCAATCAAAATTCGCTTCAATCTCTCTTCTATCCTCATCTATCTCTTTCTATTCCTCTGATTATCTTATCATTATATTCCTCTTATTATTACTTATCTTCTTGAATGTCTTATTCTCTGTTTCAATTTAACTATTTTCTACATTCAAATTTATCCTTGTTTATCTTATTTTGGTTCAATTATTTCGATTTAAAAGGAAGAGATAGCCGCAGGGATAGAAAGAGGTACACATTTCGAGCAAGGCAGATAGAATTAGGAATAGAAAGAAATAAAATTTGTATGCGTATAAATAGACTAAGAGATAGAAAGAGATAGATGTTACCAGAAATAGAGATAGACTGAGATAGATATTGCCAGACACAGGGATAGGCTAAGAGATAGGAAGAGATAGATATCACCGGACACGGGGATACAATGGTGGATAGCAAGGGATAGCGATTTGGGGATGCAAAATGCATACTTAGAAGAGATAAAAAGTCCTATCTCTTTATTTCCAGCAGGGAAATGTAATAATGTAAATGGTTAACATAAGTGGCAACAAGTGATTCCCCACATGCGAGCTTCCTACTCATAACTGCAGATCGATTCTCTCGCATCGATTTTAATCACGTAGTTACATTAATGCAGCACTACCGTTTGCGGATAGATCCTTTTAAAAACGTATGCCTAATGCATACATCATCGTTAAGGTAAGAGTCAACGGCACGACAATGCTTATAAATAGTGGACGAGGTATTACCTAACTCGTCGAGATTGAATCTCGAGGCAGAGAGTGAGGGAGATGAAGAGAGGAGAAAGAGAGAGAGATAGAGAGAGATGACTTCCTACCCAGATTAAAATCTGCGGACGAGTATCCTCTTTAAACGACGAGGTCACCATTTCTATATACATCGACCATTATGCGATTCCTTGAATTCAGCCGGAAATTTATTGGTGTCCTACTCGTTTTATGCCGATTACTTTGTAACTGCATCTTCGTGCCGCTGCAACCACCGACTAGCCAGCGAGATGCTGACTGAAGTTGACCCACCGACGCCAGGCCGTTACACGCTTCGGCAAGTTTAGAAAAATATCTCGGAACATGCACATACTGCAATTTCGCTTCAGTTTTGGAAGAGCGTAACATCAACTGTTGAAAAATAGTTGATCTCTTACATCACTATTTGAAAACTACATCATGTATTGGGAATTCCCAACAGTTAAGAGTGTACCAATGTCTCAAATAGTTTGACACTGGACGTGTTTGGAAGGTTCTAATGAGTTCTATGGAATGTTTGTGTGACAACTTTGTCATCTACCGTATTTACCCTTTACGACCTAGCCATGAAGCAGTGCAGCATCAAAACCTATGCAAAATTTCCACATGTGAAGCTGGTGACCTGGACAGCTTTAAATATAATAACTGCGTTATACCTCGAGGTCGACCTGTCAGTTGCATTCGCGAGTGAGGAAGCCTGCTCCACGTGCGCAGATTTAGAATTCCAAGGCACGTCGAATATAGATACCTGTGTCTGTTCATGTAAACCAACAGCTGACTCATTCCATTAAAAAATCACTAACCGTCTCTCGAGTTTCAAGACTTATACAATGTGTGCAAACCTGTCCCTGAAAAGCTTCTGCAGTTCACAGATGACGTTTATTCTTTATTTTATTAAAGCGAGGTGCCCTACTTTCGGGAGGGTTTTTATGCTCTTGATGTTATATGCGTATTGTAATAAGGAAATAATTATATTTTCGTACCGAACACTTAGACGCATATCAAGTGTTGCTTCTTTGAGGATATTCCGATTAATATGAGCAAGTCTCTCGTCTCGTGCAAGATCACGGGGTCAGTTGCATCTACAGTCAGGAAACTGAGCGACTGCGTACTGGAACATCCTTGTTTTATTTCCATTTAAAATTCCCTCATCGTCGCATAACCATCGTATATGAAGTTCTGTCTACTTTGCGGCTCCGAATTCCCGTTTACAGTGACAAACGATCTCAAGGTATCTCGTCCTTAGAGTGAAGCAATTAATCTAACCAACACCCGATTGCAAAATATCAGATGTATAAGCCTGCATAAATGCTTTGTCTTCCTTGAAGAGAAATACGGTCTTTATCATCAGAGACACTTATCCTTATATTTATTGCACAAATAATCCTTCAAAGATATTTAATGCTTGTATATTAATGCTTATAGTATTTAATGCTTCTATTATTTATGCTCGCAGTTCACGAACACCTTTAACAAATAAGACAAGTCTTTGTTTTTGAAATCACATAAATCAATCACAGTAGAATTTAAATCTACGGAAATACAATCTTTTTCTTATATGTAATGAGTATATTAATACCGCACACACGCGAAGACAAGGATGACTCTTCTTGGAATCCAAAAACTGGTCAGAACTTTTCGCAAATATAAAAATCATCAGTGTCATGGATGGGCAATAAGTAACTACCGTATTATTGAACCTCTGCAAATAGTAGCTGCAATTGAATTCATGATTGCCAGATCAGTTTGGTCTTGTGTGAAAGAAACACTCAATATTATTATGCAAAGTGGCATGTAGAGACTTATTGGTGTACGATGACTTGGTGAGCTATTATCTTATGTAGTACATGGGAAGAGACGATCTTGAAGATTTTCTTGTAACGGCAGGATTCATTATTTGCATGATGGATGGGTCTACAGTAGCTCTTTACGTTCATCTCGCGCACGCGAAAGTGTTGCCTCCTTCAGACTTGTGCCTCCTTCCATAAGGATCATAGAAATAAAAATGACTTCTATCCCTGATATCAGCGACGCTAATATTTCTTTTTAAATTACGTGAGTCATTCAGCAGAAGATCAAATTTCAGTTCGAACTTCGAGATCGGCACCACGATCTGACTGGTCCTAGAGGCTCCCGCCGAGTTTCAAATAACTGATCGCCAATCGGGTCGAATCGTGGTCGCTGAATCTTTTTACACCCGAAGATGACTTTGCTCTGAGCCGCCAATGTTTAAGAGGACTTCACTCATCAGAATAAAGTCGACTTCTCATTGCAAAGATGATTCAATGGTGTTATGTTCTTTATCCTCCTTCCGTAAGTGGTTCCTTCACTCCTTGGTCCTTACATAAAAGCTATAAGCAGAAACACGTGCTTTTATTTGAAGATGAGTGTAAAAAAAAAGAATTTAAAAAAAGACACAGAGTTGGACACTGCTCCTTTCTTTGCAGAGGTAGATTAAGAAGAAAAAAGCCGCTTGGCGCTTGAATTGGCTGCAATAAGGAAATGAGATCCGCACATTAGTAATCCAAAATCCAGTTTGAGTGCGTTATTAGAGGGTGAATGTCCTTCGAGTTTTTTTTTTTAGAAGAAAGTTTTACTGTTATTAATTTAATACAAACTTGAATCTCCAGGCAAGAAATCGAAGACGATAACACAATTTATCCTGCTTTTGACAAGAATGACGTCAACTTAATAATTCTTCCACGGATTACACTGAAACCGAGTAATACGAGATCTTAGAAGGTCGGGCTTCGCACTTGAGTTCTTTGCTCCTGAGTGCGTATTGCGTACCTGGTATATCGTCATGAAACTTGTTTAAGCGACAATTTATATAGCGACATTCCCTCTTTTATATGATTCTTATAGTAGGTATGAAATTATCCCTGGACACCTTCGAATCTTCATTCACCTTAGAATTATTTTTTCGAGATAAAAATTACAGGGTTCTTGTGTCTTAGTCTTAAGGCAAGTTATCGGTCCTGAGGTATTTACGGGTAGTTTAAGTGCCACATTTTTCAGGACACATGTACCGTTTTCCAGTAGGTGCAATTAACCAGCCGCGGAGTCACGGGCAAGAAACCGATAGAAGCACCTGCAGCCGTGACAATCGAACCTCTCGTTATGGCAACTCGGCTTTCTACGCCTTATACCGATTCCTATTGCCTATCAAGGTTCCGAGTAATCGTAGTGATTCGTGGTCGCCGCAGGCGCCGAGCTTCGTTTTATTTCGTATATATAAGTGAGAGATTCAATTGTGAGAAATTCCCTGCCGAGTATTTCTTACTTGACGGCACTATACTTCACAATGGCATACAATCTTGTCGCGAGAGAGATATATCATTCCCTTTGAAAATTCCAAAAATTTCTTCCAAGTACTCATCAAAAGTGCCACTCTACACTTCCATTATCATCATTACATCATTACAATGGCTTTTTAACACTCTAAAGATCAGATTTCCTATCTCTGCCCTGTTGGAAGTAAAAAGATAGAAAGTCTATCTATTTGAATCTTTTTCAATCTTCAGGATTTAAATAGAAAGGAAAAATAAATCCAAATGAATCCATCCCTATCCATGCCAATATATTTATATCTATTTTTTAATTTACATATAGTACATAAAAAAAAGTTTTTTTGGACAAAGACCAAATCGTAAGAAAAATGGTTCTAATGGTAAGAGTTTCTATTCATCTATCCACGCCAATCTTTCTTTATTCTGCGCCTATCCACACTAATCTTTTTCTATCCCTTTTGCAATCTATTGCAGCGTCTATCTTTTTCAATCGATACGTTCCTATCCATGTCTATCCCTGGTCTAATAATTTGAATCCTTACTTATCTCTTTTACACGTTTATCCTTTTCAATCTCTACTAATCTATCCATATTCATATCTATATACTACCAAGTCTATCCATTTCAATCTTTACCATTCTTATCCATCTCTATCCTTTTATCGTCTTTTCAATCCTTTCCTATCTCTCTTGAAATTACCAAGCCTATCCTTTTCAATCACTACATTTCTATCCATGTCTATATCTTTAATATAATTATTTCAATCTTTTTCTATCCTTTTTACAATCTACTGGGAAGCCTATCCTCTTCAATCCATACCGTTATATCCACATCTATCCACGTATAATAATTTAAATCCTTCTCTATCTCTCTTGAAGTATACTATCAAGTCTATCCATTTCAATCTTTATCTTTCTATCTATATCTATCTTTGTTGAATCACTTTAATACTTTTTCATCTCTCTCAAAGCATACTACCAAAACCCAATCCTTTTCAATCCTTATTCTTCTATCCATATCTATCCTGGTACAATCATTTCAATCTTTTTATATCATATATATTTTTCTATTTCTATCTACCTAATAATTTCAATACTGTTGTATCTCTTTTTGCAATTTGAATTTTTTCAATTGATTGAATTTCTTTTAAAATTTTAAATTATGAAACTTATACATTTTAATTATTATTGTAAGTAATATCTATGAGATAGAGAAGGGCGGATCTTATACAAATATTAAAGATTAAAAGAGTAGAACCAAATTAGTGCAAGAAAATAAAAAAATAAAAAGACATACTAAATAAGGAATATGATGAGTTAGAGACAAAAGGGGTCTGATAGAGGTAGGTTAGTGATTGTACTGACAAAGAGATTGAAAGGGATAGAGATGGATAGACGAGAAATAAACGAGATTGAAGATATAAGTTATAGATTTAATAAAGAGATTGTAAAGGATAGAGTTAGATAAACAAGGGATAGATTGGGATAGAGCTCGTTTGGATGAATGATTCTGGTTTTTACAACACAACTCCTAAATCTTTCGTTAGCTCAGTGGACTAAGCATTGGACAGCGAACTCTATGCGCGTAGGTTCACGCCCCCAGAGATGCAGATTTTTCAGTGTTACATGTGTTAGCGGTAAGGTTAGAATAATATTTATGTACAAAATATTGTATTTAAAATATCATTATGTATATTCAAATTTGAAAATTAATAAATTTAAAACTAAGGATAGAAAAAGATTGAAAATGCGAGATAGAAAGATATTCACATTTTTTTTTGAAGAGATAGACTGAAAGATAGAAAAAGATAGAGAAAATGGATAGAAATTTTTTGGGATGGATAGAAAGAGATGTACACTTGGGAGGGATAGAAAATCTTTATCCATTTCTATCTTTACTTCCAACAGGGTGATAGTCTCTCTCTCTCAATAATTACCTTGAATGATAATTAAATATTTTCCCGATGATATTTTGTTTAGAGTATAATTTCTTTATCGCTGCAGGATATTTCGGTCTGGTAATAGAAATAACCAATTCATCCTGGAGACTTGTAAAGGCAACTTATACTCTCTGCCGGTCTTATTGCGATATAATCGCAATAAGATCGTCGCGAGTTTCACGGTGCGATTCGAGGGCGAGCGCGCGCGACTCTGTAATTGCGACTTTAACGACTGAACATTAATTAGACGCAACAAAATAATTAATCTCACCGGTCTTAGATCATCCGCAGGAATCCACACATGCCGGCCAATCGGATATTCGCACTGTCGACCTCGCCGGGCGGTTAGTCGCTGGACGCATCGATTTATCGAATTTATTGCCGACTCTATCTACCGGCGATCATTTGTAATCGCTATATATAGAAATCGAGACACCTGGACTCTTGTTCTTCTTCTTTTTCTTACCACTTGTCATCTTTTTCTTTCTACCTTTCCGCTACTTGCACTCTTGCAATCTCTATACCAGTACGTGACTAATTACCATTTTGAGGTTTGAACTTAGATTCAAGACTCTGAAAGTTGTGTGCTGATAAAAACATAATCTTTATTTTATAGTAAATTTAGCGAGATATTTAGCCAATCCGCGACCTGCGCAAGTGCAATAGCTCAACAGCTGACCGAGATTGCGGATTGATGTTTTTTAATGTTCCTCCTCACTCCTCAAAATCTCTATCAATCGTAGATTGTATTAGTATTTATTTACCCTTTTTAAGTGATTAAAGATTATGAAAATTCATTCGCGCTTATGTGGTAAGTATATTTTCGTGACAAAACAATTCTAAATTTTAACGGGAGCGATAACCTCTTCATGTCTTCAAACAAAGGGAACGTCTCATGAAAATGGTTTTAATATTCTCCTCTATTGGAAAATAGGGCAAGGTAGGTTTTAAATGATTAAATTATACAAAAAATCCGCAGGTAATTCAGGAAGTACATAAAAAAAAGTTTTTTTGGACAAAGACCAAATCGTAAGAAAAATGGTTCGAATGGTAAGAGTTTCTATTCATTAACTTTCGGCAAAGATTATTTATTATTATTATTATTTATTATTTATGGCAATGAAAGTTTTAAATTATTAAATTATATAAAAAATCCACAGGTAATTCAGAAAGTACATAAAAAAAAGTTTTTTTGGACAAAGACCAAATTGTAAGAAAAATGGTTCGAAAGAGTTTATATCCATTAATTTTCGGCAAAGATTATTTGAAATTATTATCAAATTAGGAAGTTTTCCTATTTATAATTAAAAATTTTAATGTATTTGGATTGAGTTCTGATTCGTTCGGATTAAAAAGTTGCTTCAGTTTTTCTGGTTTCCTATTTGAGCTGAAACAAAGTCTTCCACGTTTGAGTTTCGATGCATAGGGGTTTTTTCTTGGACGTAGATTAATACCGAAGCTAATGAAGTTATGGCGTAATGATTTATCAAAAACACCGAAAGGCGCCAGGTTGCGTGATTCTCACGGGGAAGGAAACAATGACGGGTTCACAATGATGCTCACATTCTTCACGCCAAACCGTTACGAAGATGAAGGATTCTTGAGGAAAGATGGTACATTTATTTATTTCCGGTCGCGATGGGCAAATTATCTTATCACGAGTAAAATCTAAGTTCATTAACGTTTTAATCAGTCCGATTTAACGGTAAAGGTACCGATTGTTCAAAACTTGCGTTAGGTTCTCGTTTTCTAAGTTATGATACATTAACATAAAATTATAATGAAAGGAAGAACAATAATTAAAACTGCTAGAATGACCATTAACCAAAATCTTCTCTTTCAGCTGAAAATTCAAGTAATCGAAGAGGGTTAAATCCTTAAGCTTAAATCCTTTTCTCGATTTTGACAAGTCAAAAATACAATTTGTAGGAATAAATTCTTTCACACTTGGACCTTTATAAGTACATAAGTATACCCACGCAACTCGCACGAAGTTTCCTGAGAAGACTCGTGTATACTTGACTCGAACTGCAATTTTAGTAATTTCGTGCGAGGGTTATCGAACTCATGCAACATGCACCTTCTACGGGCGGGCCGAGCGAGCCGAACGCCAAGTGATACCGGTTTCTCGACGGTTTTTGATTCTTCAAAAAGATAGTCGCCGGCTAATGCGCTGTCGACTATTTCCAAAAGGTGGTACTCGGCCAACGCGATTCTTGTAGGTACCGTAAAGAGAAGAAACGAGATGAAATCAAAGTAACACAGGAATGCGCGCGTGCGCGTGTACAAGCGCTAAGTATCGTTTCGTAAGCAGGAAGCGAGAAAAAGCTTTTTTTAATCTATTCTTATCTTCAGCAGCGATCGTAACTTTGTGCATTAATGCACATTGCCCAATGTCAATATACATTAATAGAACCAAAAAGACAATTCTTCTCCTCTTTTTTCTTTATCGTTTTGAAATATAATAGTAATGGAAAAAAAGAGATGAAATGATAGTAGATTAAATCTTTAAAAGTCTTTTAAAATCTTACCTCGCGCGTGCATCGACCTTTGCCTTTGGTAATTTTCTGGGTTCAGAGTAGGATCAAAAAGTCATTTCTGCAGCAGAGTGAGAGTGAGAGAGACTGAAGTAAGAAACGTATGATGGTGGCATGAGCAAAGGTAAAGCAGAGGGTCGAAAGGGAGGAAGATAGCCTCGTTATAGCAGCATCACGACAACACCTCCTAACCCATTACCGTTAATGACGGCCATTAACGAAGCCAATCAGTCCTTCGAGTCCGTCGCGATGGGTCATTGGCTCTCTAGTTTCTTTCGCGTCCTTCTGTAAAATATCCAGCTCGGTACTTGACGCATATAAGAGTTCTACATCAACGTTCGCGTGTTTCGCAGTAAAGTGCACAACTTGCTTCGTCTGGCGTATATGAAGCGCGGCTTTTCAGCGTCGTCATTTCCGCCAGCCATAACTTACCCTCGTGCAATTATCGTGTTCCTGTTTCACCGAGGGCGATCGGAAGGTTCACGGTGAACTGCGGCCACCTCGCTCGTATCTATTAACTTGTACAATGTACATCAGTCCATAGACAATGGCGTATAAGCCAAAGTATCGAAAGAGGAAAGTGTTAAGAACCTGTATGGCTAATTTTCCACAACCGGGGCAATTTAGCTTCTCGAACCTGGGCAACCCTGTTGGAAGTAAAGAGATAGAAAGAGATAGAACTTTTCTATCTCTTCCAAGTATCCATTTTGCATCCGGTAATATCTATCTCTTCCTATCCCTCAGTCTGTCTATTTCTATTAATATCTATCTCTTCCTATCCCTCAGTCTATCTCTATTTCTGGTAATATCTATCTCTTTCTATCTCTCGGTCTATTTATTCGCAAAAAAATGTTATTCCTTTCTATCCCTAATTCTATCTCCCCTGCTAGAAATTTGTATCTCTCTCTCTCTACGGTTATCTCTCCCATATTAACTTATTAATATTCATTGATAGTTTGGGTTCTTTATACCAAATCCCTATATTTTTTGCGAGTAATAGACAAGGCGCTAAATAAATGCTAATCGAAATTAAATGTAAATTAGGGGATAACGTTTCCATAATTCTTGGTGCAGATAAATCCCGTCATTAAGTCGAATTGGCTTCACTCTCGATGACGTTCCTCATGACTAAGAAATCATCCTTAGATTATACGAAATTAATCAAGGAAAAAGTAAAACGGTCCTTAAGATTCCTAAAAAAAATCATTAATCTCACTTTTGGAAGGAGTCGCAATTGAAGTGGCTGGAGTTCCATTCGCACGCCCATTTCGCATTCCATAAAATATTATTTTTTTTTTTTATTAAAAGACGTTCGACATGCTTCGGAACGAGTGGGTAACCAATGGAAACCGCGACTCATTGTCCATCTTCAACAACAAGATCGATGACCCGAAGTACGTGAGGCAAGGCGAGATGGGATTGAATTTTTGAGTCTTAATAATAAATAAGAATTGACAAATTGAAAATTCGTGGTTAGATTTGCGTTATACGTTTCTGTTATAGCTTCCTGTATAAAAAGAAAATTGGATGATATACATTGCGTAATGTTTTCGATCTGAATCATTCTTACTATAATCTCTTTTTTCGCGGTCTCTATATAAATTTTAATGTGAAAATAAATCACACAGTTTGCGAACATCTTCATAAACGTGATGGTACGTAATCAGTTATAAAAATCGAAAACGACTTCTTCTGACAAATCTGAAAAGACTTAACATAAATGATGAGAGGAGGTGTTTGGCATAGCGGACATAAACCAATCACTGAGTTTACCTTTCGTCTTGTTAGCAATATCCTATTGTGCGATCGGTAACAGCGCGCGTAAATAAGAAAAAGTTAATATGGTCCCGTGGCATTTCATTAGTAATGGATTTACGGTCCAAGCAGTGAGTTGGGGGTCAGGGGTCACGGCAAGTGACGTCACTCGATGATCGGCGCTTGTGTTCAAGATGACGACCTTGAAGGCCACTTCGATGAGTAGATCTTCCAGGATTTGGCTCTCTCGATCAATATCCTATGAGAATTATAGGCAAAAAGTATTTTCAGTTACCTTGAACCTCCTGGAAGGCGACCTTAAAGAAGATGGAAATAATAATAATATTTGAATAATACTTGTATACATTTTCACTGATTGAATAACGATGCATTACAATAGTAGAATTAGTATAATTACTGCAAATCAAGCGATTCAATTACTCGCTACAATCGAGCGATTCATTAGAAAATACTCGTTGCATATTTCACGCGAAGAGTTATGTATCGGACATTTCCGAGTAACATTCCTATCAGTGCAAATGATGATAATAGTCCCAACAAACTAGTGAATTAGTCAATCGTTCAGTATACTATTTATAGACGTTATACACACGTTTACGGATCCTCGCAGATCCGTCGTTAATTACTTTTTTTTTTCAAATCTCATCCTTATCGATTGTCCGGTTGAAAGTGGGTAATCGGCGAGTCGGAGCGATGATGTCGTCGTTAATTGCACTGATGCGTAAACAAATGACAGGTAGCAATTTTAACGAAGGCAGTTGTACTCCAAGTACCGTAATTATCTACTTATGTTAGATGAAATTTCATTTAAAAAATGTGTAAAAAAATAGGCACATCGGATACATTTTATTTGCAAGTAAGTCCTGCTGAAGTTCTGAAGTTCTGAAGTGGCATCAGCGTGACCTCTCGATGGATTAAATTTGTAATGGGCACTCGCTAGTCGATGATTACGACATTCACGAGATTGCGCGATAATACTTTCAATTGCAATTCGAGAAATGTATATTTAAAAACTGAAGAAGCAAGTACGTTTAAAATTTACAATGTGCATCGATCATTTCATTTTTTTTCTTTTCGCGAAGATTTATTTGCCAATTAGGTGTCATAAAATGTGTGTATTGAAGATGGAGATGCAGCTAATCACTTGGTAAACATCATCTTTATTTTTGCAAGACACCTACTATTTCATTTAATGCAAAGCATATAAGTCTTTATATAAAAAATTTAAGGAAAATTTTATAACGTATTTAGTTGAGCGATTAGTTTCTGAATTTCTATCCGCACATCGCATTTACGATTGCCACTGAAGAAATATTGTAGCAGCGTGACGGGAACAGATTTATGGATTAGTCGCTTATATTCAGACACAAATTGCCAATGGCAGGTTTTACTACTTTACATGGTCGGTTTTATATACAAATTGTGTAAACAGACCAAACATCGTATTAAGATTCTAGAATAGCTGAAATTTTGTAGATTAATGTGTCTGGTATGATAATTATAATCTTGAGTTTGGAATAAGCTTTTAAATAGAATTTATATAAGTTTCACGTTAGGAGTTAATATGCGAGTTGAAGAGGATTATGTGTTTCAATATTCGAGGACATCTCTTCTTCGTCCCGGAAGAGGACTTGGGTCGAGTAAAGAGATCTAACAGTAAGTATAGGCACAGGATGGGATAGGCAAGGTACTAGTTGGATAGTGGAAGATTGTAGGACTCTAGGACTAGAAGAGCAATACAACTTGGAATACCAGCTGCCACAACATGGCGTGGGTGACCCGTTCCTTATAAGTCTAACCGTACCAGCTAATTCATTGCGTATAAATGTGGTCTCTAACTAACTAGCTGGCGCTGACCGACCTGGCTTTAACCTCTGCGCCACGAACGAGGTCCTGCACTATCTATAACGATATATGTAGGACTTGTAGGTATGTAGTTATGTACTTACCTACTCTTACTTATGCAGCTTATGCACTTCCAGCACTGGAGAGTCTAGTTTGTGTTTAACTTACTGGACCCACAGACGCACACGGCTTATACATAATGTATATGTCTTCTTTACTTCCCTCTACTCTAAACTTCTCTAAATTGCTCTTAATAACCAGGACCTGCAAATTCAACAAAATAAACAATAATTTTTTGGACAAAGACTAAATCGTAAACAAATTCTAAAGGCTTATACATAACGTATATGTCTTCTATAATTCCCTCTGCTCTAAACTTCTCTAAATTGCTCTTAATAACCAGGACCTGCAAATTCAACAAAATAAACAATAATTTTTTGGACAAAGACTAAATCGTAAACAAATTCTAAAAGCTTATACATAACGTATATGTCTTCTTTACTTCTAAACTTCTCTAAGCTGCTCTTAATAACCAGGACCTGCAAATTCAACAAAATAAGCAACAATTTTTTGGACAAAGACCGAATCGTAAACAAATTCTATATGTCCTTATTTGTGGAAATAACGACGCTAAAGAGCTTTTTGGACAAAGACTAAATCGTAAACAAATCGTAAGTGTCTTATTTGAGAAAATAACGGATTACCAAGAAAAAGAATGTTACGTATATATATTCTACGCATATATATTCTTTTTAACCTGTAATGTGAGTTAAGTAAGAAAGAGTGATAAAGATTCATTAAGTAACGTGAACACTAACGGTATTCACAATAAATACTTAATAATTGCGTTTCATAATATTCGATATACGCACTCTGCACACTATCAGTAGAGAAAGCACGCATAATTGATTTTGAATCGTTAGCGCAAGAAATTATCAATAAATAAGACATTTGAAAGAAAGGATCATATTAACATGTTACCAGCGAAATGATACATTAACTATAATATTTAATTATTTGTATGGATAATCCTTCAACACCTCCTCAATTTATGTATGCATATCACGGCACGCGGGTTCAGATCATCTGCACGATATGAGTGTAGACTACTCACATATGTTGTAGAAAAAGTGTTAAGACAGTTGCACTTAACCGGCATCGCCTTTGGCAATTCCCAGGCCAAGGATTAAGAAGAGTGAGATAATTTTATACTTATTTAATTCTTCGTAATAGTTAGTAGTGTCATATCCGGTCTACTTTACATATCTACTATAACGGCAAAAGCGATTTTTTCCGACTCGATGCGCGACTACTCTCCCAGGGAATTTAGACTTTTTTAATCACGCTCTTTCTCATGGAAAGAATTTAGGTATCAAGATTAAAGCTGTAAGGCAAACTGAACATGTGCATACATTTAATTTACTCTGAACGACATTTATGTTAAACCTTTTTAAAATTTGTTTTCGTTGTTCGAGATTTTCAAAGAATATATAAAACAGAGCTCGGAAATAATTAAGAGGAGCCTAATGGCCTCATATCTAGTCCCTATAAAGGTAAAATTGAAATTCATACAGACTATAATAAATACCGCTAGGTTCCCATGTAACGCGCAACGTGAACACCTGTAGAAGCTGACGTCGACGCTAACAGGTGCACATCATTGCTTCTTTCATTTTTTCTTGAATGGGACTCAATGACACATGGCCAGCAAATCGGAGGCACATGCGGCTATTAATTACCCGTAATCCAGAGATCTATCGATCTGTCGAATTCGCTTCTCGTTACAGATTCTAGAATGGAATATTACAGAAGTCTGGATCACAGGACGAGTTCCGGAAAAGAGTCTTTTTTTCACAAATATCTACAAGGTAAAGAGTCGAGACCCCGCGGAGAACTATCATCAATCCTTATCGTACTGCACATTAAAAAGGAAGAAATCGAAGGTAAAGCTAATCGCAGCCTCGTCTTTTCGCTTCTAAGATAAAAAATGAGATAATAAAAATCATCGAGAAAGATGTAACACCTAATGATACCTGTTTCATGTTAAGAGACACTGCGAAGTCGATAAGTCATTAATGCAAAAATGAGTATTTAATCGCGTCTATAATCTCTGTAATAAATTTGGGGCTGGAAAGAATGTTACGTCCTTGAATTCGCATTAGACTTAAATTACTATCCTAGCAAAGAGTATCTTCTGATAGAGAGTTGTTAACATTCCCGACTGCTATTTATCATTTTCCTTCTGGAAGGTAACTTATTGCTTATCGGGAAAGAATATAAATGATTTTTCAAGTTATACGTCTTTTCAAGTTATATGTCTTGTAATGTATATGTTTTACCAACTTTTCATAAAATTTCATGCACTCGCATTTTTTGAATGCAAATCTTTTTTGTATTGACACGAGGCATTGACAGCGGATTTGCAGAAATGATGTTTTCTTCTTTGCATCCTTGCAAGGACACCTCATCGCGGTAGCAGTAATTGCGAGCGTTTAATTGTGCATAATCGTCGCTAATCGACCGCAAAGACGATTGCGGCATCCATCCACTTTGTTATTACGACAGCGGGGATAAAAGCTTCTCATTTGTCTCGCTCATTCGATTTTCCAAGCTACGATCTGATCTCAACTCGTGCCCGAGTGCAATACGATATAAAATTGATAATACAAGAATTTCTAAAGTAATTATGAATCCAACGTTTATTTTTGAAATCTAAAGGATACCAACTTGAAAATCATCAACCAACTTACGAAATCATCAACGTCTAATTGATTTCAATGACTGCGAGGAAAGGAATCCGTTAACAACTTTTCGAACACAACTTCTGAGACTCATTATAATGCCGAATAAGCAATTCGCTTCCGCAATGACGAGTCACGTCTATCGTTAAACATAGAAATACAAACAGTCTGTATTTATTCGCTAAATTTAAACGACAGTAATTACCGAATTCCAATGTTTCATTGATTGATGATAGGAGTCGCGTGCGTGATATGTAAGAACAATTCGAAAGACATTTATAAATAATTGATCCTCATATTTTTATTCAAATCTATTCCGTCCTTAAACAGAAGCATTTGTGTCCTTCCGTGTGACATCTCAATTGGTTTTACCGTAAGCACCAAAGATGATAAAGCCGACAGATAAAATTCATGAGTTCAACGTTGAGCACCGAGTAAGCACGCGAGCGATTAACATAAAGGAGTCTCATTAGTAAAACATCAAGTTTGTGATGCTAACATCACCCACAAGTTGTTTTCCCCTTTTCGCGACAAAATCTCGCGAAGAAATCTATCTTGTATCTCTTTAATACAATTACCAAGTTAATAAGAAAGATTCGCTAGGGCGGAAGAGAAGAATTTTGAAAAAAAAGAGATTTCCTCAAATTCGTGAAAGATGGCAAATTGGTCTTTTGATGGCGATTTAGTCTTCTTGATGGTCTTTCCTAGCCATTTTTCGTGAAAGTAACGGATGGTTCGTTTTGCATGAGGAAGAACTGTCAAGATTAACATGGAAAGAGCATTTCTGTCGTTCGTGACTGAGAGATGATCGATCCACTTGGGGTGGCTGTCCGTCGTCTTTGACCATACCCTAGGCTTAGACTAGACCATGGAACTTAAAATGATGAAGAAGAGCATGAGAAATTCAGTGTTACTCAAGAACGACCTACAAAGCAATCGCAATGAATCAAGGCATAACGTCCGATCTGTCTTGAGGATCGTGAAGGTGCATCTCGCGGTTAGAAACAAGGTATGATTCGATTGTACTGGAGTTGGAGTTGCACTTGGAAGGACCATCTTTCCCATGACGACTCATTGTTACGGTACTTTCACGACTTTTCATCCCCACGCGCACGTTCTCTCTCTGGGCCCCTGTCTCTCGTTACATTCGCACGTCCCTCGTTGCATCATTTCATGTCCGCCGACACTTGAATCCTGAGCTGGATCTCATAATTCGTCAGCACTTCAGGCCCCTTCACGATCAGCCATGACCGTGAATTTAAACACCGTCACAGCTCGCAAAAAGTTTTATGTCACTCAAATAAAAATACTGTGTCGAATAATGCAATGAGGATAAAGTAATAAATGCATTAAGATGTACGTGAAGTATTATTGTACAAAAAAGTTTCTACTTACACTGAAACCCCGATTCTACTAATCCCGTTGTACCGAGTTTCTAGAACCGTAATCTAGGAATCGATTCACGGCAAGTTTAGACCTTGCGTGAAAAAGCCGTAAGATGGGGGATTCAGTGTAATAACCTTGTTAGATGTAAAGAGATTGAAAGAGATAGAACTTTTCTATCTCTTCCAAGTATCCATTTTGCATCCCCAAAACGCTATTCCTTTCTATCCACCATTGTATCCCCGTGTCTATTTCTGGTAATATCTATCTCTTTCTATCTTTTAGTCTGTTTATTCGCAAAAAAATTTTATTCCTTTCTATCCCTAATTCTATCTCCCTTGCTAGAAATTTGTATCTCTTTCTATCCCCAAGGTTATCTCTCCCTTTTAAAACGAAATAATTGAACCAAAATAAGATAAACAAGTGTAAATTTGAATATAGAAAATAGTTAAATTGAAGCAGAGAAGAAGACATTCAAGAAGATAAGTTTAAAAACAGACTGGGACAGAAATCGCAGGATTGAAAAACATAGCAGTAAATTTCGATTGACAAGGAAATAGAAAGAGATAGATAAGGATAGGGGAAAGATTG
The DNA here is from genome assembly GCA_904066005.1 of Synergus itoensis. Lineage (NCBI taxonomy): Eukaryota > Metazoa > Arthropoda > Insecta > Hymenoptera > Cynipidae > Synergus > Synergus itoensis. The sequence goes on along the minus strand of CAJFCP010000560.1, from coordinate 121,907 downwards.
AAAGGGATAGAAAATTGGGGTTAAAAGAGATTGGAGGCGATTTTGATTGACAAGAAGATAGAAAGTTATAGGCGATAATAGGAGAGAGATAGACAGGAATAAAGAAGTGGGGATTAAAAGAGATACGAGCGAATTTAGATTGACAAGAAGATAGAAAGGGGCAGACAAGAATAGGCGAGAAATTGAAAGGAATATAGATGTGAGGATTGAAAGAGATATAGGTGAATTGACATGGAAAAGGAGATAGAAAAAGATAGAACGGAATAGGAAGGAATAGAGAAGTGGGGATCAAAAGAGAGGAAAGAATTGAGATTAGAAAAGAGATAGAAAAACGTAGACAAGTATAGGCGAGAGATAGAAGGGGATATAGAAGCGAGGATGGAATGAAATGAGTGATTTTGATTGACAAGGAGATAGAAAGGTATAGAAGAGAATAGACGCTAGATAAAAATATTGCGGATTGAAAGAGATAGACGTGGAAGTGGAATGAAATGGAAATAGAAAGGGATAGAGAACTAGAGATTAAAAGAGATAAAAGCGAATTGAGATTGACATGGAGATAGAAAGGGATAGACGGGGATAGACAAAAGATAGAAAGAGATAAAGAAGTGGGTATTGAAAGAGGTAAGTGTTGATGTGGATTGAGATGGAGATAGAAAGAGATAGGCGGAGATAGACAAGAGATAAAAAGGGATAGAAAAGGGGAGGGTCAAAGAGATAAGCGTGAATTTGGATTGAAATGGAGATAGAAAGGAATAGAGAACTGAAGATTGACAAGAAGATAGAAAGAAATAGACAGATATATATAGAGATAGATAGGAATGGAGAAGTGAAGATTGAAAGAAATAGGCATTGATATGGATTGAGATAGAGATAGAAAGAGATTGGCGGAGATAGACAAGAGATAGAAAGATATAGAAAAGAGGAGATTCAAAGAGATAAGCGTGAATGTGGATTGAAATGGAGATAGAAAGAAATGGAGGGAATAGGCGAGAGATAGAAAGGGATAGATCCTTTCACTTTGATTTCTATCTTTTTACTTCCAGCAAGGAAAGAAGATAATGTAATATTTAAATAAAAGAATGCTAATTCTGAAGAATCAGTCAGTATTCAGTGCGCAAATGAAATCTGTATTGCGAACGCATAGTTGTGCAGTCTCTTTTACTACTTCTCATGTCTGACATAAAACTCTCGCAACTACTGAATCGTTCGTTCACTCGCACGTACAGCACACGCGAATCGATTAAATTAAAGACCCAACTACAAGTTGCACCAGCCGTGCATATATCACTGCAAAATGAAAAACGACAGAATGCACGACAATCAATTATACCATGATAATATTTTAATTTATATTTATATGCGTCTGTTCGATTTAAAAATTGTTATCGAGCTCTGGATCGATCTTTGAAAATATATCTTTGACAAGAACAAAAAAAAAATGTATGCAAATGGTCTTTTGTTTTTGATATTTTATCTAAATAAAGCAAATGCTAAAAGAATTCCTGACACATTGAATAATAAATGTTGATAGGAGATAAAATTATTATAAAGGAATATATTGGATGAAACTCGTTTATTTTATGCGACACGAAATAGCTTAGGTTATTACTTTTACGAATTAATTAATTCACTAATTGATGTATAAAAGTGTCAAGTACGTTCAAATCATACAACGATCCTGCATTTTCTGTTTTTTTTTTTTCATTTAATATGCAATGCATAAACGAATGTGTGTCATTAATATAAATCTGATGTAATAGCATAATTATCGTGACAGTATTTCTGAGCATAAATCCTTCAGAAGAACATATTTCTTTAAATTCTCCCCTTTACCAGAAAATACCGTTTGAGGAATGCAAAATTTACAACAATTGACTTTCCTGCGGTTGATTCTGAATCCGAAGATCCCGGAAATCTTCGTCGCGTCATTATATCATAGCCACGAGTATTCAGCGTCAATGTAGCACAAATTAAGATAAGAAGATAACTTGGAGAAACAAATATTTCAGTTAGCAGTAAATTATCGCTTTTGCTGTACCATCGAAATTATTGGAAATCTTGGCCTCATCTTTTACAAAATTCTTTTTTTAGCGCTTGTATTGGAGACTTTTTTTAAGAGAATTATAATATGGGAAGTGCAATATTGTTACGCGAGAAGTTATGTGACATCGTACGCGTAATATAACGACTGCTCTTGAGTTTCATGTCGAAGCATTATTCAACCCCGCATTATTCAACACCTCGAACACCCACGGTCGCGTGGGCGAGCTGGACACTGCCCTGTATCGTGCTCATATACAAACGCACCTATGTACACAAGAGAAACTGACAAGGTACTCGATCACCGCCGCATGCACCACACTATTGACAATGCAGGTAAGTCTCTTCATTGACTTGGCTGATCATGTGACGTGAGATCTCATGTCTTTCAACTCTACTACCGCATGTTTAAGTCGCGCTCTCACGGTCATCGAGACTATGGGACAAGACTTCTGAAGAACAGAGTTATCAGTTATCGACTGGGTGCTCATTCAAAATTCAATATTTTCATTTTATTCAACGAATATCGACTAGAAATTTTTCCGCTGTAGCGGAACTCATTTTATAAATACACTGAACTTCCGATTGATGTCTTTTCACCCAATGTCCTTCTTAGGCATTTTTATTTTCGCCGGCCGGCATTTGTCGATGAAGGAAAGCGAGGGGCAGGGAGAGAGGCGCCTGCGCCTCTCCCTGTCCCTCAGCTACCGCGAGCTACACAGTAGCGCAACGTGAAAATTCTAGGAGGCGTATCAATGACAGTTACGATTTGGTCTTTGTCCAAAAAACTCTTCAGCGACGATTCCATTGAAATATTACGGATCGAGTAGGCATGCCTATAAGTGGGAGTATCTACAGAGTGAAAAGAGAAAGAGAATCGAAGGGGCATATGCGTCACTCTCTTCCACTGCGTGCTGCGCATGCGTGACTGTTTATACAATGCTCTAGTAGACTTAAGACAGCAATGCTCCTTCGATTTTTTCTCTCTTTCTGCCTAGCAGCAATTCCCACTTGCACGCGCGCCTATGGCAGACCTACTCTATCTGTAATATCTCTATGGACGATTCACCTCAAGATGAAGTATTTTGTCAATTTTCGTTGACATTTTGAATCATTTGTTTTACAATTTGTTAACGATTTGGTTTTTGTCCAAAAAAATGGATACCAGAAGAGATAGAAAAGTTCTATTTCCAAATTTGTATCTCTTTCTATCTCTTTACTTTCAGCAGGGTTGTACAAATAAGGACATAGAACCTTCTTACACCCGTTACGCCCTCTCTGAATGTTCGGTGTAAGATGACTTAGGATTTATTTACGATTCGGTCTTTGTCCAAAAAAATTGTTGTTTAATGAAGAAGTTTATTGCCAGTTCTTAAAAAAACGTGTTTTGATTGCAATTAGGAACATTGTTCGGAGTATTGATGAAGCCACAGTACAGCGCATTTATACTAGATTCAAACGTAGGATACAATTACTAATGGACACTGTAGAATTAAGAGTTTAAAGCGAAAAAATAATTTCATCTTCAACATCCTCGGATAAATGGACAATAAAACTGAAGAACAAACCAGGACTCAATAAATTTTCGAAGACAGTTGACTTGTTTTCCATAGTTCGTAGTTCAAGAGTAGAAAAAGATAATCTCATCGGCTCGGCTTAACATTGCTTGCGAGCATATTGGTCATGGTTGAGTCTAGCTCACGGCGTTTAGAGTTTGCATCATCAGAGTCGTATAACCGCGAATCTTGGTTCTTCACTTGAAAGAAATAAGAAATTAGCTAGTGATTATTTGCATCGAGGAGAAAAGTTTGCCTGCGGCGGAAGCGTAAATACAGTAAATATCGGGTACCCTCGAGGATTTTCGATGTAAGGGAATCGCATCAATAAAGGATGAACACTGAACACTTGAACAGACTCGCTTGTAAATTTTATGGGCGAATAGCAGCTACTCAGTACTCACTGACTCGGTCTAGTCGCTCTTTCTTTGCCATTCAAGCAAAGCTCGACCAGGAGAACCAGATCGCAGATAAGGGCAATCTACAACGTATCCAAACACTAAACCTTGCACTAGGCTCCGGATCCCTCGTTCGACTTTCGTTAAGTCTGAGGCATGATGCAAACATGCATACTGAAGAGTGATGCTAAATTCTCTTTTGCAAAGATATAAATTAGCAAAAAAATTCTTCTATAAAATTATTTAAATGCATTTTTTAAACATTAAATTGCAGATAAATTTATGACTTGTTGCAGTTCAAAATGACCGACATATAATGTCAATTTGGAAATAGTTAAATGTGAAATATGATATAAATGAAAGGTGAACTATGAAAAATGTAAAATGTGAAGAAATCTAAAATGTGAAAAAAATATGAAGAAATGTTAAATGTTAAGTGAATCTTTATATGATCTCAAATAACGAATATAAAAATGCCAAATGCAAGGAACTTTCAATAAAAGTTGGCGAAGAATGACTTTGAGTAAAGTCAGGGAGAAAAGTGTTTTACGAAAAGACGCGCTTCTTGGGTTCATAAATTTCGAATCGCCGTCTGTTCATACCCAAGAATCCTTTTTCTTTTTTTTAACGTTGGTTCTCCTGCTTTCACAGCCACTTGTCGGGTAATGGCGTCTGGTTTTTCGACGGCTACGTAAAAAAGTAACTGCACATTTGCTCGTGTATAGCGCACGACGTTTAACTCGAGTGGCGCCGTTCAGTAGATCATACCCTTGTTTCGAGACTGATAAAAAATTTAACCGCATTCTTTAATTTGTGTATTTACATAATAGGCTATTGTTTGTTCAGACTTTTTACCACCTGTACATTTTTTACATTCTTACCTCTTTTTATCCATGATGCGTCCTTTATCCGTTGTCTAGACAAACTTAAAAAAAGTATCAATATCGTAATTGAAGAATGAGAGTGCACTTTTAATTAGAATCCTCATTCAATATCCAAGAGGAGAGAATGTTCTTTTCTTGCCCAGTCGTTGAAGTCTCTAAAATGACGTAAGTCCAGAGGCGGAATCATTCAATTTACTTTGAAAAAAAAAAAAGAAAAAATATCTTAAAAAGATATCTTATTAAAAACTTGGATGAACTTTTGATGAATGAATTTGAAGAATGAATTTGAAGTATGGAGTTTTGTTATTAGAAGATCTAAAGTTAGCTGCAAAGTATATTTAGTATATTTTCCTCGAGAGTTCTACGCCCCAGTGCTCGCTAAGCATTACACCTGCAATTCTGCGTAGTTGGAGGAGTTAAGATCCTTACCTGAAGGCATAAATAATGCTTGAGGTCGTAGCATGAAAAAGGCATCCTGTTGCGGAAAAACTATTGAAAAACATTCCCTTTTACTTATAACTGTTTGGATGATTATTATTGTACCTTGTTTATCCACTTCAATGTTGTTTTTTTTTTCGCAATAATAAATCAAAGCCCTTCTATTTCTGTAAAGCTAGAGCAAGTAAACTATAACGTACGATCTGGTTTAAACATTCTGACGTGCATCAGAGTCGAAGATACGAGAAATAAATCGATGTGGATACACGTTCTTTGTTTGTACTTAATAAAGCGATGATCTATTCGATGTGAAGAAATCGGAAGTGTATTTTAAGAATTTTGCTAAGTATTTTAAACGATTTCAAGGGATTTTAAAACTTTGATAGGTTTGAGAAAGGAAGAGAGTCAAGGAAAAATAAACAAGTAAATAAATAAAAGAGAAGGTGGAGGAGCGGTTGCGAAGAAGAGACGAGTTGTTCGTATCAGTTGAGATTCTCAGTAGCGGCATCGAGTGGCAATCTGATACTGGGACAACGGTTCGGAAGCATTGGTCGACAGTAAAATATCAGCAGGTACTACTCACTATAGTTGAGATACTATCAGAAGGGGTAGGTAAGCACTCGGATCAGTACCAGTGCGAGTACCTTGAGGTACTGTTAACTCTGATGAATGATAATCGTATTGCGATATGCGCGTCGATACAATGGAGGGTGAAGGGAAATCTATTGGCCAGGAAATTGCCTCAAGATTCTGAAATAGAATCCCTATTTGATTAATAATTTACCGTATCAATATCTATTTTAGAATACTATTTCAGAATGACGCTTATTCTAAAATCCAATACTACTGACAAATTTGAGTAGACGTAACTAATTACGATGAATAATGAGCAAATGTCAGATCATTTGTAATTTTCCCGAAACGTGTTTTCTCTTCGCGTAGAAAACTACTTCTAGAAGGTAAATTATTCTGCAACCTGGAGATGACCTATTTGTGGCGGAACACTTCCTTCAGAGTGCTTATAACTAATTTCTTGTATCTCGTGGATCTTGCAACTGGAACTATGTTTATTATATTTTCGTTTCTTTAAAGAGATCTCGAAACATAAGGTTCGTTTGAAAAATTAAGTTCTCGATAGGAGATACAGAGAGGGGGGAGGGGCAGGGGAATTATAGTAGTGGTTGTTGGGATGGGCAGAGGGGTATACGGAAGAAGGGATGGGGAGAGACTTAATTTTTGATGTGGTTAATAATATATGGGGTAGAAAGAGGGGCATGGGTAAGTGGGTTGGAGAGGGGCTAGGGTTTGGAAGGGTGGATGAAATAGGTGATGAAACATAGTTGTACGTGTATGGAGGAGCTAAAATAGTAACGAAATTCGACGAGGGGTTGCAGGGGGAGGGTCTGGGTTAGTAAAAGTAGTGGTTATGGGAGATGGGAAGAAGGATATAGGAAAGAATGGGAGGGGAGGGGCTTGGTTTTGTTTGGGTGAATAATATATGTACTGGGAAGAGATGCATAGGGAAGTAGGGTCGGGGAGGGGCTAGGGTTTGATAAGGTGGATTAAATATGATATGGGTGGGGAGGGGTTAGGGTTATGAGGGAGTGGATGAAATAGGGAATGGCAATGAGAGGTAGAGAGAAACGTAGACGTAGGGAAGAAAGGGGGCTAGGGTTTGAGTTTGAGAGGGTGGATAGAACATGTGGTGACAGATGGTTGGGAATGTGGGGAGGGGCTAAGGTGGTAACGAGATGCAAAGAGGCATATTGAGAAGAAGGGATGGGGAGGGGTTTGGGCTTAAGAGGATAAATAATATATGGACTAGAAAGAGATGCATAGGGAAGTAGAGTTGGGGAGGGGCTAGGGTGTGATAGGGTGGATAAAATATGAGAAAGGAAGAAATCTACGGGTGGGGAGAGATTAGGGTTGTGAAAGAGTGGATGAAGGAGGGAATAGCAAGAGGGGGTATGGGGAATATAAATTCGGGGAGGAGCTAGGTAAGAATTGTGGTAAAGGAAATGTAAAAGAGGTACAGGGAAGAGGGGATAGGGAGGAGTTAAGAGTGATTAAGAGGTGTTAAGAGTGATGTGGGGAGGGGCTAGGGTGATAGAATGGGTTTGGAAGAGAGGGATAATAAAATAGGGGCGGGAAGAATTTGATCGAAAATAGGGTGCAGGAAATAGGAAATAGGAACAGGTATATAGATGAAAAGAAGGAAAGAGGCTAGAGAGGTATAGATATATGAGATAGGGAGGGGAAAATGGAGGTGAGGGGGGCAGAAGTTCTAGAGTGGACATTTTAGAGTTCTAGTTTCTAATTGGTATTGAACTATGTATTCTACACGGTTTTTAAAAAATCGTGTTTTGTAATATTTGAAAAAGTAAGTAGGCCATGGACCAGTGCTTGTTTAACTCAAACAGAAGAGTCAACGCCATTGTCTCTACCAATCTTTGCAGACCTCGTCACTTCGACGGAATTATGTCAAGGGATTTTATTTTTAGATAAACTTTAATAGTAATCATCATCACTATTAAAATTATAATTAAATCATTAAAAATGTGTTTCGTTTCTTTATAAATCTGTCCAGTGGTCAACATCTCACGAGAATATGAGAAATCGTGTCCGTACAATCTAGGCGAAATGATTGTCGTGCGATTAATTGGTTATTATGGTCTTGTTCTTGCATACCAGCATCGATCGAATTTCTGGTAAAAATGGGCAGAGTACGTAATTGATTCTGGACGATCGTCGACCGTAATTGCCGGCACCGGTGGTAACCAGATTATTGATGCGTAGTGAGGTCTTGTCAGGTCGTAAAGAGTGGTTTATACTTTATGTGCTGGCAGTGTGATGTACAAGCACTCGTTTCCCGACAGAGAGAAGTTGAATAATTTTCAATCAACGCGTTCAGAGTCTTTCATCGTTGATAATCGGTTTCAAAAAGGTATCTAAGATTTATAGGCACAGAGACGTTTTCTTATCTGCATCCTTACTTTTAAATCAACCTGTAAACAAACATGAACAATCAATCCTACGATTTACATTTTAACTCGCCTCAGGTATTCATATCCTTAGTCCTTACAAATTCAAATCTCTACTTTTATTCCTGTTTTTTTTCCGTTGCAATAGGTTTTTTTACACTGTCTTGTACGCAAAAGGGAAAGGGGAATTAAGGGCAGAGAAAAAGATATGCAAAGACAATAGAGGTGAGGGGATAGGGTTGTGGGAGATTGAGGGATGTAGGGATATGGGAAGAGGGATGTAGGGATTTAGGGACGGGGAGGAGCTAGGATTGGGATAGAATGAGATAGGAGAGGCCAGTGTAGGAGGGGGTGAAGTGGATAGGAGACAAAATGAAAGGGGGAAGAACGTTAGGGGAGGGGGCGGTATATAAAAATGATAGAATAAAAATTGATCCCAATATCTAGTTTCTTTTTCTGCGTTTGAAACAAACTAGAAGACCACCAAAGTTCTTAAATCAGGGAAGTGCAAAGTGACACTGAATTCTCTTGAGCAATCCAAGAATTCCAGACTAATTGCTCTCGGGAACTGGAATGCTTGTCATTTGAGAAAAAAGGGAAGTCGAGAGGAGAATCGTTCGGAAGTGAACCTTTCCAATGCATACGTTGCATACCGGATTCTCATTCGATGTTCTCTTATTAGCCATCCAAGCGCTTTCATTACCACTACGAACATGTAAACGCTGCAATTTAGAGCAATTGAAAATTGTGGCCAATATCAATTACGCGTGATTACTTGAACGTGATGATGAAAACTGACATAAGGTATTGAAATTTCAACATCGATTAATAGATGTATTAATATAATGTAATCGACTAACATCCATTAATTTCAGTTAAAAATATTTTTTCATAATTCTATTAGTTTTACCTACAGATTATTTTGATCCTTTATTACAAATAATTATAACAGGAGTAATTTTTGCGAATGATGATTGAAAATACTTTTAGTCAAGTTCAATTACAAAAAACATAATTTGACTTATAGAACTCGAGTACCCTCGAGCTAATTAAAGGCAGAGCTTTTGCTCTGATGTGAGATAAGGTCGCGTCGTAGGTGGCCCAGAAGAGATGGGCCGTCGGACAGTTCTGCGATTGCTCGTGACTCGAGAGGGCGATAGAACCCAAGAATAGAGAAGCAATGAAAAAAAGGAAAAAGTAAAAAAGGAGGATAGATATAGAAGCAAGAAGGAGACACTTGGTCTACGAGCTTTGAATAATTACGAGATCACGTTTTTCGCGGGCGTCTACGTCTCCGTCTAGAACTCTGGAAGCCTAGAGGCTGCGTGTTTGCCCAGTAATTCTAGTAAACTTGCTTCCAGGTTCATTGTCACACGTGTGAACTTAACTCTGTTTACCTGTCGTGAAACCACCCGAGTTGATTATCCGTACGATCTAAACTGCGTCCCTCTTGCGCCGTATGGTTAATGAACTGAACTTTGCGCGTCTTCGAGGACCAGCTATTCTCTTAAGCCGCACTACTTCCTTCCCCTTCTTATCATCCTGTTACTCGCAATAAATTATCATAATTAAGAATCCACAAGTTTCCTTCTTCACCTTTTTCTTTTTCCTTCCCTTTTGTTCCACTTCTTCATCTCCTTTAGTTCTCTCTCGCGCTGACTCCGACATGTATATATATACTCGTTCTCTTTCTTTTCAGATTCGCCAAATTTATGTGGAACGTGGGTTTTAATTCGCTTCAACCTGGGAAGAGGAATAATTTAGCAATTGTAGTTATTTTCCAAGTTCAAATTAGATTTTGGTTTCCTTAGAAGACAGTAAAAATGGCATTTTTAAATATGTTCGATTAAATCGTTCAGTTAAAGCTTAGTCCCCGCACTGTCCCTAAATTCCTACACCCTTCTTCCCATCCCAAATTTCCTCCACCCTCTCACTACCCCAACCCCTCACCTCTGCTACATAATTATGCCCCTCTTTCCATCCCATATTTTATTTACGCTCTCAAACTTTGGGTCCTCCCTGCCCCTATGTCCCTATGCCTCTCTTCGCATCCCATATTTCCTATACTTTTTATAATATTAATCTATATCCTCTCACAATCCTAGCACCTCCATTCCTACATCTGTATGCATCAATCGCATATTTCCCTGTCCATTCACCAATCGGACCCTTTCCCGCCCCAAAGTCCTTTATCCTCTTCCCATCAGATTTTGCGTTCTCCTTTCACCACCCTAGTCCCTCCGCGCCCCTAAATTTCTATATCCTTCTTTCTAGCCCACATTATCTCCACACTGTGTTTGCTCTAGCATCTCTGTATTCCTACATCCCTATATTAGTCTTACCGTCCTATATTTCCTCCACCATCTCACCACTATAGCTCCTCCTTTCCCCACAAAGGGGCGATCGATAAGAGCGTCAAAAAATGTGGCACGTGAAGGTGAATTGGATGTAGAGGCGGACATAGGCTGGGAATGTAAGAAGGTGGACAAAATGAGGGATTGGAAGAGGTGTATAGGGTTGTGATGTTAGGGAGGGACTAGACTAATAAGGGAATGGAGAAAATATATGATGGGAAGAGTAATGAGTAGGGGCTAGGGTGATGAGAGGATGGAGAAAATAAGGGATGGGCAGAGGGATACAGTGATTGAGGGGCAAAGAGGATGTAGAGTTTAAGTGGGTGATTAAAATACAAGATGGGAAGAGGGGAATAGATATATAGGGGCGGGGGGGCTCTAAAGCGATGAGAGGTCGGAGGAAATAGGGGTTGGGTGGAAGGGTATAGATGGAAGAAGAATAATTTATCAATTATAATTATCGCCGGACTAAAAACAAATTCTGCTTTTTTGAAAAAGTTCAAGTTCAAGAAGAGCATTTTCAATTTCTTGTATGGACATTACACTTATAGCTAGATTAATTCGTTTAGTTGATACGGATTTAGCTTGGGTTGGTATATATTTAGTCCGGGAAAGATCTTATCGAGACTGGTTAGGTTGGCACGTTTGATAATTATTATTTGAGTCGGAAAAATTCGATTCGGACGTTAAAACCGGACTCGATAAACCAGTAGAAGCCGTTAACGGTGAGACTTGGTCGAATCGTTGCTAGTCGTGAGATAGTGACCTAAGTCGTCTAGTACTTCTTTCTATGTTTCTTCGTCTCTCCTCCTTTTTTCAACTTCAGATTAATCTTTTTGTTGCACTTCTAAGTAATCTAGTTCTTATTTTACATCGAGCTGAACACAAAATACTTTAAATAGATTACTCAATGTAATTGTATCTGGATAGAGTCTATTTTATTTTAAATGAAGAGAATAGCTCGATAGTATAAAATTAAAAAGGATAGGAATGAAATAACTTATTGCATGAATAATCTAAACTGAAAGCTTCTTCGAGGAAGGTTGTTATAGAGCAATAGGGAAAATAAGACGTGTGAGAGAATAAAAGTTAAGAAAAAGGAAGAGATGGTGATCTTGTCATGCTTCGCTAACCAACAACCATCTTTTACACGAGACATTTGCACTCCCTCTCATCTAAATATAGCTCAAACAGATTCTAAGGCAAGCTTATGTTATCGCAGTCAGCATTCCCTTTCTGCCCTGTTAAATTCTCTGCTCCACCGCCTCTACAATAGTCTCTGTTCTCTATTTCCACCCCCAACTTGTCTTCTCCGAAGATCCATCAACTTCTATGAGAAGCTAATTCCTCCAACGAGTTTCTCTCATTCTTAATGAAATTAATGTCTTTAATGAAATTTTCAAAAATCACCTCTTGGAAAAAAAACTCGTCTCTGCTTCTTATCTAGCAAATCATGAAATATGAGACAGATCGTCCAAACCCGGAAATATTTCTTCATTACGTTTCGTTTATTTATAGGGATTACATTCCAAGAACAAGGAACGTATCTGCAAATGATTGTAAAAAGAAACAAGAAATTACGGATTAAAATCATTTTATCGCACGTGTAACGATGTGAGTGATGATTCAGGAAAATACGTTTATTCTTTCAACGTCCGCATCCGGTTTTCTTTTTTGCGTTGCAGATGTTTCATTTATTCAATTAATGCAAAGTATTGAACTGGTTATTAAACGAACGATAAACTGAGACTGGTTCAATTCTAAGGTCAGCTATAATGATACAAGTCGAAAGAATAATGAAGGATTCGCGTGCATGGGAGGAAATACGTGCATCTTTTATCCGATGTTCCAAGAACGCGTTCCGAGATCGTATAACGTCTAATGATGGCACGGCGCCATCGATTTGCACGCATTTACGTCCAATTAATGTTCGCTTTACCGATGTACTCTTCTGCACGATCCGATGATATTACGCCATAATTTCTTGTATTTCTGATTTCAAACTCGCTATAAATTTCGTAATCTATCATCATTTATTATATTTTTTTAAGTCCCCTTGGGAAACAGTAGTTCCGTCGGTGGAAGGATTTATAAAAGGGGTGGAAAGGGAGTGCGACGGTAGGGGCTAATGCCCAAAATTTATTGATACCTTTTTTTTAACTTTTTTAGTTCAGTGCTCCCGCAATATTATTCAAATATCAACATTCAATGGTAGAAAGAGTCGGTCACGGTCTGCGTGGTGGGTGGCTGTTCACTACTTTAAGAGTAGACCTCGTGTCGCGCCGTTAGGGAAGTTACGATACCTCGCCCACCCGTCAAAGGAGGTAATACGACACTGATTACCGACCGTTTCGTGAACTAACCACGACCACACTCATCAACCCAAGAGCACGTGGCGTCGACCCGTTCTAAAAAAAAAAGGATAATCGCTTTTGTTTTGGCGGCTCCTTTCTAGGTATTTACTACTGTCATATTTAGATGGTAGGTATCTAGTTGCACCAAAGCTCGAGCATTTGGACCATAAAACAATTGAATTACGATTTGGTTTTTGTCCAAAAAAACTTCCGTTTATAGATACTTACTGAATGAAAGACAAGGAGTAACTAAAACGAAGAATCATTTTTCTTACGATTTACAATTTGTGTAAGATTTGATCTCTGTCCAAAAAAATTCATTTGCAATCACACAACTGAATAAATTCTATCCTTCACATTAAATCTGATTTTACTCAATGATTATTGGAATTAGATATTTTTTTAATCTGTAGATATACTGAAACGCAATCTTTCATTTTGTGGCGTTATGCAGCACCAGTTTTCCCAAAGTTTGAATTCTGCCATTGGCCGATTTGAATCGTGTGTCAAATCACGGCCAATGACAGATTTCCAATTTTGGGAAAATTGGTGCCGCATAACACCACAAACTGTAATTAAAGCCTATCATTACACATAATTGATATCCACTCTTTCATCTATAATTTTATCGGCCACAAAATACGGCGCACGTGAGTTTTTTCACCTGGGTAGAGAAGAGGCCAAGAGGATCTGAGAAAAGTATATATTTCATCATTGAATTTCGTAAAAGAAAATAGAATCTAGATATATTTGCTCGAGCAACTTTGTCTTGAAGAAAGTCCTAGAATTTCTTCAGTGGAAGGAGAATCCGAGGTTCCTGAAAGAAAACGATTTTCAAATTTCGTTTAATAAGTTATTTGTCTTTGCTGGGTCCAAACTGCACTGAACGGCGGATGCACTTAACGCCCGTCGCAGAGAAGAACCCTTCTATATTCCCTTTGTCGGCGCAGTCTTTCATTTTCTTTTCTCAATGGAATTTCCAAGTGTGAAGAGCTGCTGCTCTTTCCACAAGACGAAGACAAGGATTGGGGTCATCGACCACTTTCTGGTATCACCCTGGCAAAACGACCGATTCTTAGTCATTCTTTATACATAACTGTTATATCAATTTACGATTGTCACTTCTCAGTAAACGAATAGGGATTAGAGGATTGCCGTTTGGATTGATGAAAGGAAGACTCTTTATTGAAGGCGCTAGAACTCAATAAATCATTGACGAGATTCTATTTCAGGTGACTGAGTGTTAATTGACGTCCAATATAAATTAAATTTCTTCTCTTCCGGGGGAGTTAAAAGAAGCACAGAGGTGAAAATATTTTACCGGTTTTACCAAAGGACAAACATTGGAGTGGATTTATCTTGAATTGAAGTAAATGGTTTGTTTGCAAGGATCTGCTGGTACTATAATTATGTAGTAGGAATATCAGTTCTCATTACACAATAGGATTACACAAAAGACAATCTCAAGACTTGAGTACTTGGAGGCGGAAAGTCCGGTTAGACTTAACGAGAAAAATCTACTTGTCTCGTTTGAAGTTGACTAATGTGGCGTCAACGATTTCAACGACGTTGTCAGAGTGGCTGTCTGACCTTGAACAGTCCGAAGCAGTGTACTACTTGCAGTAATTCACGTGTACTTGCATAGAGAGGTATGCAAGAACCACTCGAGGGGGGTTCGAGATGCTACAAGTTCTCTTTGTTCCGCTCTACTAAGTCGATCAGAATATAAAGAACCGTAGCAGATAAAGCCCCAAAGACGATGAAAATGATAAATGACTCAAAAACAATATATATTTTTCCTCCACTATTTAATATTTGCCTCTTCATGGTCGAATGGAGCTGAAAAGACTGAACAATTAGAGGCGATTGAAATTGACTGGTCAAGTAATTACCTTAACCTTATGATTTCGTTTTCACAGGATGATGCAACTCCAAGGTCGAACATAAAAATCGAGCTTCCTTCGGATTTAGATGACACAACTTGTGGATGCTTTGGATGAACCAACTGGACCAACAAAAGTGAACCCAATAAAAAGAAATCCCGTCAGAAAATTCTTTTTAAAGGGTGATACTTCGCCAGGATTTGTGACTTGCAAAAAATAGATTCACCGACGGATCTTTTCTCACGCCACTATCGACTAAATCATCTCTAAAAGTTCTACTAAAAATAATCTATTCTTTCAGATTTCTTAAGGGGGACCTAAATCTCGTAAACTAGAGATTTTCTTTATGGACCACGATTCTTGAGATTTTGAATAAATTATCTATTCTAATTTTTACGAGCGATTAAATTACGATTTCGCTTCCGAGACTTGTGAAGCTGTAAATTTTGTGTCGTGACAGGAAATATTTTGAAGAAACGAGGAGAGATGATGGCGAATGACCAATGAATGATACAGGGAGAGCAGGTTTACGTGAAAAGAGTTTTCAGAAATGCGATTCCTTGAGACGAAGGGGGCCTTCCAGGATCTAAGAACCTTGAAGAAGCCGACGTCTGTGCCAAGGGAGCTACGGATGAGTCGTTAAAGTAGCGTGAATCGTCGGGGCGTAGTTATTTTGCCGAAAAAGGACTGTTGCGTCTGTTTCACATTACGATCCTTCTGTGAATATCGTCGGTCTTCCTCTTCTTCGACTTGATCGGGCTTTTGAGTCTCTTTTTCTATTTTTCTTGCGAGATAACATTGTACAATGAGCGGAGCCTCCTAAAAGTAAAAATTAAAAAAAAATATATATTTTCCAAAACTCCGGTTGGACTGATTTCACGTTAATCAGACATAGGATAGGTTTCATGAAACACGAAGGAAGGAAATTGTTCAATGTAAGTGGCATGAGAGAAGGGTTAATAAAGACCGATAAGATCGGTGATTTCATTAGGGATTGCAAGTCGATTTATTGCGAGCGTGCGAAACCGAGTCTAGAGACGATCGTGCATTTCGTTGTAGATAACCAACAAGCAAGTTGAACGACACCCGACGCGACCGGATGTCTTACCTCTCGCTTTGTTTCCTCTTTAACAAAATGAAAGACAGTAAGTACATTGTCTATTGTGAGCAATGTCAAGGCCTGCAGACTCGTTACTAGATGGAGTAGAGTATAAGGAAATTTTGTACTTGACGGCTGTATTTTTATGAACTGACGAGTACGTATTTGTCTAATGACCGGAAGAAATGTTAGAATTTATAACAGCTTCAAAGAGAAGATCGAAATCTCAATCGACTCCGAGACTTTACATATTAATAATTCGAATTCAGGGACTGAGATTCATGAAGAGATTGAATTATTCGATCGACACTTTGATGAGATTCCATCGAAAAGAGAAAAGGAGAAAAAGGGGGTTGAAAAAGGACAAAGAAGGTGGCGACGAAGGTGTTGGAAAAAAGTGGTAGCCCATAGTAGGCACACTGATGGGGCAAGGTTGTCAAGAGATGGGCTGATGGATACGTTCCGGTCGTGGCTTAGTACCGGAGACATCGACGCAAAACGATTACATCGCGTTAACAGTTCAGGATTCAGCTCGTAAACTTCATCTTCAATCTATGGTTCTCTCCAGTTACACTATTGACGGACAACCTGTTCTATTGCATGTTTACATCCTTTTTGTCATCCCTCCTCGCAACTCTTATCGTCATGGTCTTTTAACCCGCATCCATTGGAGAAATTTTCAATTAACAGGTTGCTTGAAGAAACTAATTAATGGAAGTTTTTACAAAAATTTGCACGTTTTGTGGCTCTTCTTTGTGCCTTTGGAATCATCCCCGGAAGTTAATGGAGTCTTCTTTCTTTTGAATATTTTGTTGCGATTTGTTTACAATTTGGTCTTTGTCCAAAAAACCTTCGTTTACAGTTACACTCGAAGCTCATGGTAGCGACACTCATGGTAGCGGTTCGTAGAATTGACGGTAATATATATAGTTGGTAAGGGGTTCCGTGGGGCGGGAAGGGTGACGTCACGAACTCAGCAGTGCCGCATCAACAAGGTGGGCATAACCTTAAGAGGTTAACTGCTAGTTTTGTTTCAATTACGTCAACCACTATAGTTTGCTCCAAAATTATGTTCAGTTCGTTCCACGTTCCAGTCGTTTCCCATTCGCTGTCAGTGTTTTGTTTCGCGTTACAAAAATGTCAAAAAGGAAGCGATTAACGTTTGAAGAAAAACTCCAAATCTATGAGGAGGTACATACGTCCCTGACTTTTTGACGTCTCCAATACGCCCGCGTTAGCGGCCGACCAACCGAGCTGACCGCTATCATAGGCTTCGAGTGTACTTACTGAATACAAGGCGAGGAGTATCGAAGAAAAAGAATCATTTATCTCACGATTTACGATCTGTGTAAGATTTGGTTTTTGTCCAAAAATTCTATTCGCAATCTGAAATGAGGAATTCGAATACTTACCTTAAAATTCAATAGTTTTAAAGATTTAAAGGAGCAGGGCGTCATGTCTCTCAATTATCGATTTGCAAAGTCGGTCAGCTGTTGAGCTATTTACATTAAAATAAATAATCATGATTTATATCAAAATCTCAAAAATTGAATAAGTTTGGACCTAAGGCAAGAAATAAAATGACATCACCAATCACGATCCAAGACGCATTACAATAAGGAAAGATTCCTTTCTCCAAAGTTTTTGTTTTATCTCGAGTCTATTTATACAGATGCTTAAACAATAAATGGAGGAATTTTATCCGAGGTAAAATAATTAAGTTAAGATAATAAGAGACTTGTAAAACAGGTTTGTGAAAAATCTTTTAGTGGCGTTATTACGAAAGCGTTCTTTCGTGTGCGGAATCGATTAGATGAGAAAAGACTCGTTTTACTCCCATAAATAACATGAGAGTCGTCAACCGTGTGACGATGATTCACGCGATGGTTGTAAAAAAGAAGAATGAAAAAAGGTGCACGATAAAAAGATGAGTAGTGATGGAAGAAGAAGGTGGAAGAAGAAAAAGGTCTAGGGTATCATCTCCTATAAATACCAGAATCGCCTCGGGCAAGGACGTCGTTGCCTGAGAGAATAAACTCCACTCTTCTATGACCGTTCTGACCTCAGCAAGTTGTGCGATTCAGCTTTTATGTTCTTGTATATCCTATAACTCTAGATTCTAAAATAAACTGGTACTTTGGCGATTCATCCGGAATCATCATTCTGCGTCTTTAATAAAGTACTGAAAGTGACCTAACTATAGTCAACGGAACTTGCGCTTCCAGTGAGTCGTTCTTTATCAAGTTAATGTTATCAATGTGGGTTATGTCAATGCAAAAATGATATCGGAAACCTTCTACCGTTAGCACCCATCGAGCATAGGGTTAACGAGTCTACTACACTCGCCATTGAGTTATTTCGTTATCGCAGCAGGAACCTCACCCGATCGACTCTCTTCCTTGAACTCAATCAACCTTTTGCGGCGGGTATCGCGGATTAGAGAATGCGTTTCCCGTTGGACTCTTCGAGGCTTTACGACCCACTCGCCTGTGTACAGTTGGGTGTCTCTCAATCAAGGGTCTGTCATTAGTGCTTGTAATAATCTTGCGGATCCTGCCCTCATAATTCTTTCCTTCGCCTCTAGGTCACAAAGGCCTCTGCTTCTCTCGTTACGTTACCTCGATAATACCAGAGGATTTAATTTTGGGGATAGAATCTTTTTCTTGGTTACTCTTCGTCTTGCATTTGGCAATAAACGATATCGCAATAGCTATAAACGAAAGTTTTTTTGGACACAAACCAAATCGTAAACAATTTTTACTGAGACTTGCGTTCATCTAGTCGCATCTGATAAGAAGGGTGCAAGATCGCAGAGTCACGCTTAATATTTACTATTAGAATCTGAGGACGTTTATAGTAAAAGCGATTATGTCGTTAATGGTGCAAGATCAACCTCGTAAATTTAGATCGCAGCTGGCGATACTTCTCGTTTGCTCGTCCAACTTGTACCGCTCCTTATTTACAAGAATCCGACGACGTGACGCTCTATCGAATACTAAGCAAGCGAAGTGAATAAATGCTGTTCCATTTCAAACCAAGAAATTCATCTATCATCCCAACACCTCTTCCTGCTCGATCTTCCGTATACAAGGATCTGTGAATCACAAGAATTGGTAAAAATCCCAGTTCGATCCATTCATTTATCCCTGCCTCATTTATAAGAGCTTCCTGCTGGTAATAATTAATTTTAATGCGTTTATCTATAAGAATTAACTCGCTTCATTTCTTTGTAATTAAATTAAATACCCAATGCATGTACGGTAGAGTTTATTTATCTCCGCATGAGTCAAGTTTGTCCAGCAGCTGATCATCCTAATCTTCTCTTTTTATTAGTGTCTTACTGTTTTGCATACAATTTAAGGCAGGGCTTGCATACCTTTTTTGTTGGGACCCCTCTTGAAGAAATCCGCTACAACAAGCGCAAACTTCTTGAAGCCGGTCGACCAACAGGACCCTGACCACCATGGCCGCAACGGCTCTAAATCAAACAGAGTTTGTTAGCGAATGAGTACCGACTCTTCCGTGATTTAAGTTTAGTTACCTTTACACTGAGCCAACAGCGTCCACCTGGGTAACAATGTTTGCAAATGGAGTCATGCACCTTGAGGAAGTAATTTCGTGAATGACGAATATGCATGAGGCGATTGTGACTTCCTCCATAGGTACCAACACTTTCACCTCTGAAGATTTTTGCAGAATGCAGTTCAGTATCACTTTTTCATTGAGTCGGGTTGGAAAAGCATATGATATCGTTTGTTAATCACTCGAAGCTGAGTAATGTACACCCACGCGTTTTAAGAGATATTGCACCTTGTTCATAAGAACCGTAAGTGCCATAAGTGTGTAAGCAGAGATAACCCTAACAATATTTTGCACCTATACGTTTACCCGGAGCAAGAAATCGGAACAAGGAAGTCTCGAGCCCGACCTCATCGACAAGAAGGTAATTTGCACGAGAACGGTACCTGTTTTGGAAAAATTCGAGATATTGATTACCTCAACGGCAATATGTATTTCAAGTTCTTGAGATACTTGACACGCAAAGTTAGAAAGGCTCACTATTCAAAATGTAAGGAGCATAACTGACTTTAATCAAGAATCTATTGCCTCTCCGCAAATTAGTCACCAGCTTCCGATTTGCTGAAACACGTTGGGAACATTACCCAGATATGTGACTTGGAAATATCTTCAATGTACGTGCAGACAATCTGTCGAGTTAATCTCTCGTTTGAATTCATTTTTACTAAAATGGAAAGGTTCAAGAGGTTAGTTCCCTTCAAAAGTTGAAGGCGAAAACGAAACGGTCGTTTCCATGCAGCGTTTCGAAAAGGAAGTAAAGTACAAAGTCACGTTAGCAGAATTTGTGGGAGCCGAAAAAGATGTGCACTTCAGCATTCGTTCAACGTCCAGATCTAATGAAATTATAGGGGCATTGTTGCAGTTTGCATTTCTGATGGGATGTTATATAAAATGTGTAATCGCACTGAACGAATTCTGATTTCGCGAAGGTATCGCTTTGAATCTCCTCTTTTCTATCTCTTTCTATCTCTTGTCTATCTCCGTCTATATCTTTCTATCTCCATCTCAATCCACATCAACGCCTATCTCTTTCAATCCCCACTTTTCTATCTCATTCTATCTTTTATCCATCCCCGACTATCTCTTTCTATCTCCTTCTCAATCCACAACACCTATCTCCTTCTATCTCCTTGTCAATTACCGTTCTCTTCTATCTCTTTCAATCCACACCTCTATCTCTTTCTATCACCGTATATACCTGTCTATCCCTTTCTATCTCCTTGTCAATCTCAATTCGCTTTTATCTCTTTTAATCTCCAGTTCTCTATACCTTTTTATCTCCATTTTATTCCACTTCCACGCCTATCTCTTTCAATCCGCATTTCTCTACAGGTGCAGTCCCATGTCGGCAGAAAACGACTTGGTGCATATTTTGAATTTTCCCGCCGCCATATTTGAAACATTGAAATGTTTCACGAAACCCCCAAAGTTTCATGAAACTTTTCATCGGACCAAAGTTTCATGAAATTTTACAAACGTACGCTTATTCCATTCTATCCCTTTCTATCAATCCGCGTTATATACATTAGTGGTATGATTATAATAATATGTATCTACACTACCCTGCATGTTTACAAGGGAAGGCATTAATGCAGGGTCTTTGGCAGGGTACTGTACAAAATATTGTATTATAGTTATAAAATTATTATGCATGTTTATCAAATGAATATTAACAAGTTAATAAGGGAGAGATAACCGTAGGGATATAAAGAAATACAAATTTCTAGCAAGGGAGATAGAATTAGGGATAGAAAGGAATAGAATTTTTTGCTAATGAATAGACTAAGAGATAGAAAGAGATAGACATTACCAGAAATAGAGATAGACTGAGGGATAGGAAGAGATAGATATTACCAGACACAGAGATAGACTGAGAGATAGGAAAAGATATATATCACTGGACACGGGGATACAATGGTGGATAGAAAGGGATAGCGTTTTTGGGATGCAAAATGGGTAGTTGGACGGAATAGAAAAGTTCTATCTTTTTTTATCTCTTTCTATCTCTTTACTTCCAGCAGGGTAGATACTACTACTTTAGTCTAATTATGTAAATAACTGAAGATAGAGGACTGAAAAGACGATTTGCAAAAAGTTGTTGTAGGGCAACGAGTCTTGGAATCTCGAAACGTAGCGATAAAATAGGAGACCAGCGAGAGTCGGCAGCGACTTTTCCCATCGATGTACCTTATGGTCGATGTTATCTCGGGACCAAGGAGCCGTTCACGGTGCTCAAGACAAAGCCTGATTAATCTTAGCTTGACCCATAGGTGCCGACCGGATGCAGCATAACGGTTAATACCGATCCTGACCGAAGGAACCCACGACCGGAGTCGTAGAGAAATACGCGAAAAGGAGTATCTCGGCGACACCGAGGACCTCGTCTCCGAGGAATTTTCGTCGGTATCCCGAGAAGTGATCACGAATGCAAGGGACGTACGACTTTCGTGTTTCTATTCTATTCGATCACGGAATCCCGTGAATTTTGCTACATACTGTCACCTGGAACCGGGTCTCGCCAAACTACCAGAGGAATACCAATGCTAACTGCATCAGATGTAGACCTCTTTTTCGAGGTCACTGAATCAAGGTTACTCTATTACGCTATTTTTCGATTCACGCTCCATATAATCGTTCTCTGCGCCACTCACTCTTCAAATTAAAAGTCAAAATTCTCCCTAATGTTCAAAATATAAACACTCCTATTGAAAATAATAATTATAAGAAAAAAATAAAATGAAAGACAACCTTTAAATTCCCTTCCTATTATTTTTTCTCATTTTTTTTCTTTATTTAAGTGGTATTAATTTAGTTGGATAATTATATTTGGTTTATTAAAGAAAATTTTGTTTTTCAGCCGTTTTGAATTAAGCGCCGATTGCAGCCAATCAGTTCCCTTTGCATGCGTAGTGGTTAAACAGCTGGTCGACATTGCGAATCGATGATTAAGAAATGTGACAACTCACTCCTCGAAATCTTTATCAATATAGAGTTTGCATTAACACTTTTTAAGCTTTTTTAGTGAGAAATATTGCGAAATGTAATATGGAGTTATGTGGAAATTAAATTTTCGTCATAAAGTAAAGTGATGGTTTGTAATTTTGGAACTGTAATTTATACTTAAACGGAAAAGATAATTTCTTCAAAGAAAGATAAAATCTCTCAGCAAAAAGGTGTAAACGAAAGTTTTTTTGGACAAAGACCATATCGTAAATAAATCGAAAAACAATCGTAGAGAAAATATTTTACGAGATTTCAAGGATTTCTTGAAATTTTTCGAAATCACTGGGAGGAATAAAATTATGAGAAATTGGAAATCCAGTAATATAATAATAATATCTAGTAGCTACTTCTTAAGTACTTCCTTGAATGAACCTTTTCCGCAACTACTTCTTAAGTACTTCCTTGAATGAACCTTTTCCGCAACTACTTTGTAGCTTATTATTAAATATAATCAAAGACTCAGGCTCAGATCAACGTTTTTAGATTTTTTTATAAAAAAAAAAACTCTTAATTACCTTTTCTATTGGAAAAAGGCAAGAAGGATGTGAATTATGAATGTTGAAAGTGTCATTAATTAAATTACGAAACAACGTCTTCAGATTACACTTTCAGATAGCGTTTGCAGCGTATTATGCAGGCAGTACTTTCTTAAGCTTTAAAGTTAAGAGACTTTTGATATCAGAACCAGAGTCCAGAGACGGTTAAGGAGAACTGGAGAAGTGCTCGTTGAACTTGCACTAGAAGCGAATTAGAGCATGGAGCAGAGAGTGCAGTTCTAACGAGAGAGAATTGCATAAGCATTGGCCGGAAATGTTGAATCGCGATCGGTCGTCGATAGGGTGCTTGTAAAATGACTCGATTATAGTTCTTTATCGACTACCGGTACATCCAGTGATCTCGCGAACCCGTTTCTGCTCATCTCGTTCTACGGTTGATAACGGTGTCCTTGATGCAGTCGACAAATCATTCCAGTAAAATGAACCGCGTCTTGTATGTTCCCAGTAGGTTCCCGTCCACTCTTCCGCAGAAGGTTCCCATGATATCCCGTGGGGTAGAACTCAAATTCTACTATTGCTTGACCTCAAAATTCTCCCCGGATGCCATAACGAGTGCAAAATCCTCGATTAAGATTCCAGGATTCCATATTTACTATTTATTTTGATGAATACTTTCCCGTTGGGCCAGGAATCTATAGGATTCCTAAATTCCGATTGGCTCTTTGAAATTTAGATGCCGATACCGTTAACGCAGTCCTTTCTTTCACTTAAAAGGACGCGTGAACACCTTAGAGATATCGCAGAAGATAAAACGGAGTCGCCAACGCGAGGACATCCAAGACGAGGATGTGAATCTTTAGTCGTTGTTCCAAGAATCGACTAATGACTTGAGAATGATGCTTGCAAAAAAAGTTGGAAAAAGTCTAAGCTTCTGACCTTGGACAGATTGATGCTGATTCCTAAGTTTACTCAGATAAATAGATAGAAATCCGGAATTAAGAAAAATGACATTTCTGCTGATGCCTGTTTTTAGAAAAGCTATTATCTTCTCCAAGTTAAATGCAATTTACTTGAAGCGGATAAAACTTTTTTACTTAAAAGAGTATGAAGGGAAGAGAGGTTTAAGTGCTTCCATGAATAGGACTTGATCGAAGAAGAGCCAAGTTCGATTGCGAATCGAGCGACATTATACGAGTGTGCGGCTTCAAAAGAGTAGGCGTCTTGGCAGAGTCGGGCAATTTGCCAGAAACATAAGCTCCATACCTTGGACTTGAACGACCCGAGTCACTGATTTACCGCGAGTGTTTGCACCGATCTGCCGACCGAGTCAGTCGGTGGAAGAGGATGGAATGCCGAGTGAAAAAGAGGCGCACTGTGTCTGGGAAGTGATTTTCTGGCACCTGTGTCAGTGCACCTAATCGTGCAAGCATGTCAACATAGCGAAATACGTGATTGCGTAAATTCAGTACGTTGCGGCTGCTCGCTGAATTGATAATCGGAACCGACATGAGTTCTATACCGCTGTAGCTGTTCCGAACTATTCCCAGTATTCCGAACCACTGTAGTAGTTCCGAACTACTATATAAATAAGAATTTATAACAACTATATGAGTTCTGAATCACTATAAAGAGTTACATACTGACTACAGCACTTCTGCTGTAGCAGTTATGAACTACTACCAGATACCAGTTACCGGCCTTCTATTATAACAGTTTTTGAAATACTATAAGTGTTCGGAATCATTATGTAAGTTAGGAACCACTATAGCAGTTCCTAACTACAATTTATAATTGCTCCGGATTACTCTGCTGGAAGTAAAGAGATAGAAAGAGATAGAACTTTTCTATCTCTTCCAAGTATCCATTTTGCATCCCCAAAACGCTATCCCTTTCTATCCATCATTGTATCCCCGTGTCCGGTGATATCTATCTCTTCCTATCCCTCAATCTATCCCTGTGTCTGATAATATCTATCTCTTCCCATCCATCCCTAATCTATCTATTTCTAGTAATTTCTGTCTCTTCCTATCTCTCAGTCTATCTCTTTCTAGTAATATCTATCTCTTCCTATCTCTCAGCCCAGTGGGCAAAAAATTTAAAGGAGTTTTTAGAACGTCCTAAAAACATCCTGTTAGGTCAAAAAACGTCCAATGTTCCAAATACGTCCTAAAAACGTCTTTGGAACATTGGACGTTTTTTTGACCTGATATAGGACGTTTTTAGGACGTTCTAAAAACTTCTTTAAATTTTTTGCCCACTGGGAGCCTATTCCTGTGTCTGTTAATATCTATCTCTTCGTATCCCTCAGTCTCTCTATTTTTGATAATGACTTTTTTATCTCTTAGTCTATCCCCGTGTCTGGTAATATCTATCTCGTCCTATCCCTCAATCTATCTCTTTCTATCTCTTAGTCTATTTATTCGCAAAAAAAATTTTATTCCTTTCTATCCCTAATTCTTTTTCCCTTGCTAGAAATTTGAATTTCTTTCTAACCCCAAGACTATCTCTCCCTTTTAAAACGAAATAATGGAACCAAAATAAGATAAACAGGGATAAAATTGAAAGTAGAAAGAGATAGATGAGGATAGGGGAGAGATTGAAAGGAACAGAAAAGTGGAATTCAAAGAGATTGGAGCGAATTTTCATTGACAAGAAGATAGAAAGGTATAGGCGATAATAGGAGAGAAATAGACAGGAATAAAGAAGTGGGGATTGAAAGAGATAGAAGTGAATTGAAAGTGATAGAGATAGAAAGGGATAGACTGGAACAGGCGAGAGATAGAAAGGAATAGAGAAGTGGGCATTGAAAGAGGTAGGAGTGGATTTGGATTGAAATGGAGATAGAAAGGGATAGAGAATTGAAGATTGAAGGAGATAAAAGTGAATCGAGATTGACAAAGAGATAGAAAGGGATAGAGAAGTGGGAATTGAAAGAGAGATAAAGATAAAGATAGAGAAATGTGGATTGAAAGATATAGGCGTTGATGTGGATTGAGATGAAGATATAAAGATATAGAGGGAGATAGACAAGGGATAGAAAGGGATAGAAAGGAGGAGATTCAAAGAGATAAGCGTGAATGTGAATTGAAATGGAGATAGAAAGAGATAGACGGGGATAGGCGAAAGATAGAAAAGGATAAACAATCTTTATCCCTTTTTATCTTAGAGATAGAAGGAGATAGAAAGGGATAGGATTTCTATCACTTTACTTCCAGCAAGGAAATAACTCAACGCTACAGTTTTTTTGGACAAAAACCAAATCGTTAACAAATTGTAAACAATAAAGGGAAAGGCGAGAGATAGAAAGGGATAAGCAGGGTACTACAAAAGTTCCAAGTATACAAAATAGTCACAAGGAAGAGATTCTTGCGTGGACTATTTTCCTGTTTATTTTTAGGATTACTAATTTAAAAATAAGGTAAAAACATCTGTAATCAGTTGAATTAAGAAGTTGGGTAATCCAATTAACATTTATGAGTAACTAAGATCGCAGACTTGCACGCAAGGAATATCTTCCTGGCGAGAGTCAGGCTTTCAAAGGTGGCAGAGTTAACGACCCTGTCCAATTAGTATCTTTTTTCTAGCCCACAACCATTTTGCAGTCCTATTCGCAATTCGATTTATCCTTTTAATTGCGAGCCTTTGTTAGATAAAAAAGCGTTTAGTCATCCGCTGAAATAAATGTAGTTCCTTCCAGCTCTCCACTATGCTACAAAGATGGGAGATTCTATCGAGAGAGAGAACCCTGCTGGGAAAAAAAAATACAGCAAGTGCTATCCTATTTTATACACTGATAAATATCAAAATTACGTTCCCGGGAATTCTTTTGAGCTCTACATGTTACATGTCTATATTAAACGTCCATTTTCATACGAAAATACTTTAATCCTCGTGATAACTTTTTCTCCGACAAGGTTGCGAGTTTGAGAAATAATTAAGAGGCTTTCAGAAAAACAGGACTCAGAAAGTGCCATTCATTTCTTTTGCTGAAGTTAGCTAATTGCTTTTCTCGTGGGGAAAACTTCATCTGGCTCTCGTTGCAAGGCTGGTTGGCAGACTGAGACTAATAAGGGCAGTAATCGCGTGTGGGGTTGTTGTCGGCCGGGCGCGAATAAACTAATGCGATGCTCTGGGGCCGTAATCTAGATTAAGTGTGTATGTCCACTCATGTGTAATCCATATCCTCCCCAGCAAACTACAATATTTCTAGCTATATTGGAAATGCAATATTATGAAAAAAATGTTGCAACATGGCGCGATGCATTCATTTTTAATATAAAGGCTTGTGCCGATTATAATAAATAATTGCAACAATTCCGAACCACTATATGAGTTTGGAACTACAGGAAAACGGCGCCAACATTAATTGTAAGGTTTTTATGGTACAGTCAATAAAAACGTCCTATAAATTAGGAAGTGATTACTATTGGTACAACCTAATATAATTTATCACTGTGAGAATCTATAAATACATAAAATTCCAAAGTCAAACCTACTTAGTTTTATTTTCAAGCGTCATAAATATCTACCTTTCGATCTTACTTCATCGTAATGTATTCAAATTCAATACACATCGAATAATGATAATCTACCTGATTAAAATCTTTGTAGCCTCAGTAAAAACCAAACAAGTCTTACGTATTGACAATGGAATTTGGCAGAAGATAAATTTTTGAATAGTAATTGATTATAAGTAATGACTTACATTTCATTACCTCATCGACTTAAGGAAAAACCTTTCAATAGGTTTGTAATTTTTTACTTATTACTACATTCTTTTTTATATCTACAAATTCATGAATCTAAATTACGAGAGTGATAGAAGATTATGGGAGAGAGGAGGAGAGAGAGGGAGAGAGAATTAAAAATCCTGATTGGCTTGGATTTTGCCAAAAGAAAAAAAAAAGAATTTCTCAATAAAGAGTCTGTTCGAAACGAGTTTTAGGAGGTCTCTTTTATCCCAAGAAGCGATGCGCCAACAAAAAAACTTAGGCTCTAAACAAAGAGTGCCGTTACAAACTCTACGAAGAAATAAGGAGCACATGGTCCTTATTAATCGTCCATGGCAAGACGAAATTTGTGCATCTTGATTGAAATCTCGAATTCGCGCCTGGCCACATGGACTTGTGAGAAATTTTTAAAAGGGACTACTGTTCTGCATTTCCATTACTAGATTTTGCTCTCCTCTTTATGAGGCAGGGACCAAATCTTTTTGACGAAAAACCAAAATCCCTAATCTGAAAAAATATCGAAAAAATAATTTCCTCAAATTATTTTCAATTATCTGAAGTTGCCTGAAATCACTTAAAGCCATTTAAAATCATCTGTAATCACCTGAAATCACTTCCAATCACTCGAAATCATATAAAATAACTTGAAACCAATTGAAGTCACTTTTAATCTCTCAGAAATCACTTAAAATGTCCTTAAATTACTTAAAATCACTCATAAATCATCATAAATTATTTATAATCATCTAAAATCACCTGCAATCACTTTCAAGTATCTGAAGTTGCTTGAAATCACTCACAATCAGAAATGATCCCAAGTCACTTGCAAAAACTCTGCAATTATCTGAAAACACCTGCAATCACCTAAAATCATCTGATATCAATGTAAATCACTGCAATCACTTGTAATAATTTGTATTCACTTAGGAATAATCTGAAATCTCTTTTAATCACGCGCAATCGCCTGGATTTATTTTGAACGACCCAAAATTAATTGTAGTCACCTGAAATTGATTGCAATCGCCTAAAATCACTTCCAATCACTCGAAATCATATTAAATTACTTGCAACCAACTGAAGTCACTTTTGATCTCTCAGAAATCACTTAAAATTACTTAAAATTACTTAAAATCACTCAGAAATCATCATAAATCATTTATAATCATCTAAAATCATTTTCAAGTATCTGAAGTTGCTTGAAATCACTCAGAAATGATCCCAAGTCATTGGAATTTCAATCGTCTAAAATCACTTACAATCACTCACATAAATCATCGTAAATCATTTAAAGCCACCTAAAATCACCTGTAGTTACCTGAAATTATTTTCAACTACCTGAAGTTGCCTGAAATCACTCAGAAATGATTCGAAATCACGTAAATTTGTGTGGTTTCAAATTAAAATTTCCCAAAAAAGAAAAATTGTTCTAAATTTGCTAAATTTATTTCTTGAATAGAAATATACATAGAAATAAAAATAGAACTTTTAAAAAATAGAGTCGATGTCAGTTCATCAGTTATGACACAAAGGTCATTGTGAAGACGTGTAAAGAATGTTGTGAAGTGTTTGCCCATGTCGTCAGGTAGTTCATAAGCGGCCTACGTCAATTCACCTGTTTGTATAAACTTCCACCTTAGATAGATGAGATTGGAAGAGACTCGTCCACGCAACTCCCAAATTTAATCCTGAGGCCCGAAGCTGCGTTCGATTATTCTCTTAAACTCATAACGGGAGTTCACCTCGGTCTTGAGAACCGCCCAAGGCAATTTGCGAGATATTAATAATAAATTAATTCCTACGCCCACGTTATCTATCCCTCCTGGGGAAGAGTTTGCACTTCCATATAGGCAAAACTCCTCGGTGCTCAGACCACATTTCTGTCGAAAAACAAACATCCTTCTTTACTAGCTAGAAATTTATTAATTAAACAACATTTCTCCGGATTATTTTTAAGGAATTAATTTATTTAAATGAGACAAATTCCTTACTTCTTTCCAGGTGAATGCGACACGAATATAGAGTGACTGAAGGTGATTGCCGACGATTAGAAGTATTTTTAGAAGACTGTAAGTGATTTCTGGTGATTGCAATCAATTTAAGTTGATTGAAAGAGATTTAAGGTGATTCAAAATAAATCCAGACGATTGCGGGTGATTAAAAGTGATTTCAGATCATTCCTAAGTGATTATAAATTATTGCAAGTGATTTCAGTGATTTACGTTAATTTCAGATGATTTCAGGTGATTGCAAGTATTTATAGATAATTGCAGAGTTGTTGCATGTGATGCGATCATTTCTGAGTGATTTCAAGCAACTTTAGATACTTGAAGGTGATTGGAGGTGATTACAGGTGATTTTAGATGATTAGAAATTATTTATGATGATCTCTGAGTGATTTTAAGTAATTTAATGGAGTTTATCATTGTTTAGGATGATTTCTGAGTGATTTTTTACAATTTTAAATGACTTCTGATGATTTATGAGTGACTGAAAATCCTTTTAAGTGATTTTAAGTGATTTTTGTGTGATTATAAGTAATTTCAGCTGATTGCAGATTATTTTACACGATTTTTGGGAATTGTAAGTGATTTGAGGTGATTGCAGGTGATTTTAGATGATTTAAAACGATTTCTGATGATTTCGATGAACTAAAACTGATTTATGATCATTTCTGAGTGATTACAAATGATGGAAAGTGATTGGAGTAATTAATATTGGTTTAAGATGACTTTGAGTGATTTCCAGTGATTTTAGATGATTGCAGAGTGATTGTATATGACTTTAAGTGATTTAAATAATTTCTGAGTGATCGTAAACAACTAAAGTTACTTTAAAATGATTTTACTTGATTACAGATAATTTTAAATGATTTATGAGTGATTAAAAGTGATTTACGCTGATTTCAAATGATTTCAGGTGATTTTTGGAAATTGTAAGCAATTTAAGATGAATATAGGTGATTTTAGATAATTCAAAATGATTTCTGATAATTTCTGAGTGAGTGTAAGTAATTTAAGGTCATTTTAAGTCATTTCAGAGAGATTACATCTAAATTCAAATGACTGATTATAAGTTATTTCAGCTCATTACAAATTACTTTAGATGATTTCGAGTGATTTGAGATGATTGCATAGTGATTGCACGTGAATTTACGTGATTTCAAATCATTTTTGAGTCGTTTCAGGCAACTTCAGCTAGTTGACAATAATTTGAGGTAAATACAGGTGATTTTTAGTGGCTTTAAATAATTTATGATGATTTATGAGTAATTGTATGATTTCAAGTGATTACAAATGACTTTAGTTGATGTTGAGAAATTTCAAGTAACAATAGGTGATTTTAGATAATTTAAAATCAGTTCTAATGATTTCTGTGTGATTGTAAGTGATTTCAAGTGATCTAAAGTAATTGCAAATGATTTCAGATGATTTTGAGAGATTGAAAATGTCTATTATGTTTTCTGAGTTATCGAAAGAGATTTCAGGTGATTACAAGTGATTTTAGACGATTGCATCTGATATTTTGTGATTTTTAATGATTTCAGATGATTTTGAGGCCTCCTAAATTCCCTCCAAAGTTCAAACATAAAAAAAAAATACAAAAACTTTCTACATTTCAATAATTTAGATGTATATTCTTTCAGGAAACGGATGTAGATAATGGTCTAAATAAAAACTGCTTGTTACCATATTTTTGAAATTTAAACGATACAAGCAGTCGTCTTGATCGAGGATTATCTCGTTTACAATACTGGCTTCGCCGGTCGTTTCGTTTCAAGCCGGAAACTACTTTTGCAAAAGTTGAAAAAAAAGGACATTTTTTCAAACAGCTCGATCTCAACTTAGCAGTAAATAATAACAAGATAGTATGAGAATTTCCTGCAGGAATGCAATATCTCGAAAAACTAAAAGAAGCAATATAATTATAATACACAATGTAGTGTATATTATAATGTATGATATTTTGTGGCTGTGTGAAGCTTATTATAAGATGTCTCGCCTCATGCCCTAGACGTCGCCGAAGAACCTGCCCTTGATGATATTCGGCGAGCTTTTAACGAGGTTTAATTTTAATCAACCGCGACAAAATATTCTCCAATATTAAGCAATAATTTTTGTAATGTTATTTTGTACAGTAATTAGTTTCAGGTCTTGTCTCCGCGCTAATTTCTAGTTAGTCGGGAAGACGAAATCGAATCATCTGAAATATTGTAATATACACGCGGTGAGGCGAAAATGGGCAAAAAGAGGCTGATTAAAATAGTTACAAAGTTGTGGCGAGAAATAAGCGGATACAGGCTTGCCAATTTAAGGCGCCATAGATATTGGATGGAAGCCAATTTATAATAAGTTAATAAATCATCTAAAATCATTGAAAATCACCAAAAATAAGTTGCAATTATTTAAAATCATTTGCAATCACCTGAAATATCTTGCAGTAACTCAGAAAACATCTTAAATCAGTTGTAGTACTCAAAAATCATCTGAAATCATTTGTAATCACATGAAATCACTTGTAGTCAATCAGAAATTACTTACAATCACTCAGAAATTATTTTAAATTATCTAAATTATCTATCACCCGAAATCACTTGAAATTCCTCAAAATCAAGTGAAGTAATTTGTAATCATCTGAAATCACTTACAATCACTCATAAATCGTCATAAATCATTTAAATTCACATAAAGTCACCTGTCATTAAATAAAATTATTTTCATCTCTCTGAAGTTGCTTGAAATCACTCAGAAATGAGTTGAAGTCACGTAAATTCACATGCAATCACTATGCAATCATCTCAAATCACTTCTAATCATTCGAAATCATCTAAAGTAATTTTTAATGAGCTGAAATAACTTATAATCAGTCAAAAATTAGTTACAACCACTTAAAATCACTTATAATCACTCATAAATTATTATAAATTATTTAAAGCTATATAAAATCACCTGTAATCATCTCAAATCACATCCAATCACACGAAATTATATGAAATAATTTGCAACCAGCTGAAATCCCTTGTAATCGCACATAAATGACTTAAAATGACTTTAAATTACTTGTAATCACTCAGAAATCATCAGAAATAATTTTAATTTATATAAAATCACCTGCATTCACCTGAAATTACTTGAAATTCCAGAAAACCATCTGAAATCATTTGAAATCAGAGTAAATCACTTAAAATCACTCATAAATCACTTAAAATCATATAAAATCACTAGAAATCGCTCGAAGTCATCTTAAATCAATATTAATTACTGCAATCACTTTCCATCACTTGTCATCACTCAGAAATGATTATAAATCAGTTTTAATTACTCGAAATCATCAGAAATAATTTTAAATCATCTAAAATCACCTACAATCACCTAAAAACATTTTCAAGTATCTGAAGTTGTTTTAAATCACTCAAAAATGATCTGAAACCACTTAAAGTCACTTGCAATCACTCTGCAATCGTCTGAAATCGGCTGCAACATGCCATCACTTGTAATCACTCAGAAATGATCAGAAATCACTTGCAATCCCCAAAAATCATGTAAAATCATTTGAAATCATCTGAAATTACTTACAATCACTCAAAAATAACTTAAAATCACCTAAAATTATTTAAAATCACTCATAATTCATCGGAAGTCATTTAAATATGACGAAAGAAAGAAGCCTGACTTATAATACCCCAAAAATTGAGGTCAAGTATAGGACAATTAACAGGTATGGGACCCAACAGCGTAACTTCTAAAAATATCACAATGCCCAAAAAGAAGTCTAGAAAATAAGGCCCGAAATCGTAAGACCCAAAATAACTTCCAAAATAAGTCCAAATATCTTAAGACCCAAAAATAAGGCCAAAAGTTCTAATTCCTAAAGGTATAAGGCTCATTAACCATAGGACCCAAAATATAAGGCCCAAATCGATGACCGGAAATACAAATAAAAATTTTAAAAATAGATAATCTCAATCCCGATCAGAAATAAATAAAAAAAAAATTCAGAACCGATAAAATTGACTGAGTGATTTCAAAAGAGACTTTTCAATCCGAACAATCGTTGATCTCGAGGGATAAGAAACAGAAACCTAGCATTACAAACTAGTGCAATAAAGTAGTAAGTCCCTACATACGTGCACGAGCACCGTGAAATATTACTCTCTCACCACCTCCTCCTTCGGCTCGAGACAAATTATGTTAGCGTACTGATAATTGCAGGTGTTTATATCGCAGTCGTATCGTTGTACATTAATTTTGCAAAAAAAAAAAAAAAGAAAAGGGAAAAGGTCTAACTTGATTTAAATCGGATCTTATTTCGATTGATTTCTTACGTGAGGTCTCGCGTATCTTGGCTCTTCTTATTTTTAAATTTCTATTTTATCGATGCTCGATTTTATGGGTAGTTGATTTAGTAACTGATTCGGCTGATAAAAAGTATTGTGTAAAAATTAAATTGCGTTCTTGCCACTCTATTGGGAATAATTGGCATGAACATACTCAGTATTGAGAATCAACGGGCTTATTCATTTAGTACCAATTTTTTTTTATTTCGAGCTGAAAATAATTGGATAATGATACGATAAATAAACGTGACTAGAGGTGTATACATTTTTTTCTCAAGCGGATCAATTTTCTCAAGGTTTTATTTTTCAGTTACGAAGCTGCTGATGAATCTAAACTTCATTGAAGAGATGGTATGCCATATTTTGAAGACTGTATTCTGAGAATTTATTTGCTGAAGGTTTCTATTGAGCGTCACGAAGGATTTTTGTTAATCTCTTAATTAGAAAAAGATTCCACCGCTGCCACCGCTGTGTCAAGAATCCAGATCATGTGAAATACGCCCTTATTGACCGCCTACAAGGGGGCGTAGCATCTCTTGTTAATATACATATTCTAGATTAAAAAATAAATTGAAAAACAAATACCGCTGCATTGATGTCAGACTTCCTTTATTGCGCCTAAAGCTCAAACTAACAAAAAAGCGATGAAGGGTGAAAAAGAGAGGAAGATGACTGAGCTAAACACTGCATCTCACTCCAATGACGTCAGGGTGGGTCATCCCGGTTGCCTGCGGACACGACTGAGTAGTAGCTGAGTTACTCAGGTTGAGGGATTTTTCAAAACGGAAATAAAGAGTGACATCATGAACCGGTCAGTGATCAGCTTCTATTGGTCGATTGCTTCAAGTTCTGGGAGATTCTTTACTGGCGTCGCGTCGTCGTACAACGAGATAGCAATCTCAAATCCTTTTTTTATCGCACGAGCGCATATTGCCCGCGGGACGATGACTAAACGTGGGAAGAGTACCTTCCCGACCGACCAACACAGCCCTGTTGTTTCTTCTTTCAAGCAGTTTGGACTCGCCACTTTAAAGAATCTTCAAAAATATCGATGACAAAAAAAAAGGATCAAGAAAGCGTAGCAGTGTTCAATAGACTATGTATTTTTTATAAGGGAATTAAGAGCACTTGTGAAAACGATAAACAACCCCTAGAGATGCTCATCAACAACTTTTATAAAATTAATGAATTTCTGAACTTTTAATGAACTGTTAATGAACAACCCGTAGAAAAAATTAAGAAAAAGCGTTGGAAAACTTTAGAAACACGCAGTCACAACGTACAAGAACAACTTTTAGCAAGCTTTAGAAATGCTTAATGAATAACCAACATCAAAGCTCAATGAACAACCCCTAGAAAAGATTTTTTAGAAACCCCTAGATACTCTAAGAATAACAGCAATTAGTAATAGGCAGTAACAATTCTTAAAAAGCCCGAGGATCTCTCAATAAACAACCCCTATAAATGCACAACAACAATCTTTAGAAACTTTTGGAAAATCGAAAGACAACAGATTTTAGCAACAGTTAGTAGCAATACTTAATAACCCTAACTTTTAGCAGCCCCTACAAACTCTATAATAATAGCTTTTGTCAATAGAAATAATTCTGAACAGCCCCAAGAAACGTTCAATAAACAACCCCTATTAACGCTCAAGAACAACTTTTAGCAACCCATAGAAAAGCTCGAAATAACTGCTTTTAATAATATTCAATAACAATGAATAACAATGCAATCCTAAGCAACACTCAATGAGCAACTCCTAGAAACGCTCAATAAACAACCCCTAAAACGCTCAACAAGAACTTCACGCAATCAATACAATATCTGAAAAACAACTTTGAGCTACCTTCTGTAACGCTCAATAAACTAACTATAGCATCGATCAGTTAAAAAACTTCTAGAAAAAATGAATAAACAACCTTCAGCAACCTGTAGCTGGATCTTAATAAACAACCCCTAGGGATGCTTAATAACAACTTTTAGAAAATCATTAAAACTCTCAAAATGATATATTTTAGCAGTAGCTAGTAACAATGCTTAGAAATCCTTAGAAACCAATAATAACAACGCTCAAAAAGACCTTTTAAAAACTTTTAGAAATGCTCAATGAAAAGCTCAAAGCTAAGCTCAATAAACAACCCCTTCAAACACTGAAAAACAACTTTGAGCATCCTCCAGTAACACTTAATGAACAACCCATAGCAATCTTAATGAAGGACTCATAAAGAACCTCAATAACAATCTTTGGAAATCCCAAGTAATGCTCAATAAGCAACCTCTAGAAACACTTAACAACAACTTTAAGTAAATTTTAGCAACACTCAATAAATAACCTATAGAATCACTCAATTTACAAACTCTAGAAACGTTGAAAGCCATCTTTAAGGAACCGTCAGCAACGCTCAATTAACAACAAAAACTAACGTTCAATAAACAACCCCTAGAAACGCTCAATAACAACTTTTAGCAACCTTTACAAATTCTCAAAACAACAGACTTTAGGAATGGTTGCCAACAATGTTGTTTGAATGTTACGAAAAGTTAAAATTCAGAGTTTTTAAGCGACTTAAAAGTAGTTTTTGAGCGTTTTTAGGGGTTGTTTACTGAGCTTTGTTATGAATTGTTCATTGACCGTTGCTAATTGTTTCTAAGTGTTATTCAACGTTTTTAGGAGTAGTTGCTAAAAGTGTTGCTAAAAGTTGGTGATGAGCGTTTCTAAGGGTTGTTTATTGACAGTTTCTAAGGATTGTTAATAATGCTAACAATTGTTACGGATCGTTGCTAAAATTTGTTACTCAGAGATTATGTTGCTTGTGAGAAGTTCCTGTTAAGTGTTAAAAGCCGTTATTTTGAGGTTTTCTAGTGGCTGCCTAAAGTTGTTTTTGAGCGTTTCTAGGAGTTGTTCATTGAGCGTTGCTTAGAATTGCTAAAAATTGTTATTCAATATTGTTAAACACAGTTATTTCGAGTTTTTCTAGGGGTTGCTAAAATTTTTTCTTGAGCGTTCATAGGTGTTGTTTATTGAGCGTTGCTTGGGTTGTTCATCGGGCGTTTTTTAGAGTTGCTAAAAATTGTTACTGAATATTAATATTACTGTTAAACACAGTTATTTCGAGCTTTTCTAGGGGATGCTAAAAATTGTTCTTGAGCGTTTTTAGGGGTT
Source organism: Synergus itoensis (assembly GCA_904066005.1). Lineage (NCBI taxonomy): Eukaryota > Metazoa > Arthropoda > Insecta > Hymenoptera > Cynipidae > Synergus > Synergus itoensis. The sequence continues at coordinate 84,608 of CAJFCP010000560.1, read as the reverse complement.
GTTTATTGAGCGTTTCTTCGGGGTTGTAAGAATAATTACCGTTGCTAAAAGGTGTTATTTCTGGAGTTTCCCGCGGCTGCTAAAAGTTGCCGAGGGTTTCTAGTGGTTGATAAACGTTATTGTTAAGCGTTTCTGGAGGTTGTTTATTGAGTGTTTCGAGTCCTTATTTATCGAACCTCTCCAAGCCTTTGTCTGTAATTACCATATCGGAATATATATCACTGAACATACAGATAATGGAAGATAATTTTTGATTAATTATTTGAAACTGTAATTAAAAGAATACATCTTCCGGACAAAGTTACATCTTCCGCTAGTTTCTCGGTCCGTTGACCGAAACACAACATGCAAAGTACCCGAGGTCGGTATGAATATGGCGGATGCGGGAGGAGGACGAGACTTGTGGGAAGAGTGCGGCTCGTGGAAGAGTAAATTGCGATTTTATTATAATCGTGTCGGGCTCGTCTTCGTCTGAACCTTTCCCCCTTAAAAGACAAGCGAGAGGTCCTTGCCTTCTCAATGAGAGCCAATCCGAGATCCAACTCAGTTCCGTTAGCGAGACTTTTTCGAGGGCCGTGAACCTGAACTGGATACGCCCTGTTGGTACAGGTGCCTCGTGGGTCTCGATTATTGACTAGATATATTACGTCGATAGCCTTTCTTTTTTTCATTCTGACTTCTAAGATTAAAAATTGATCGGTCATCGACTTTTGAGTGCCGTCAAGTATCCTTACATTAAAGATAACGTTTTTCGCGGTACCTGTGACCAACTTTTTAAAATATCTTTGAACAAATTTATTCAAGCTCTTTGAAAATCATCATAACGACAATACTGTTATTTCAGACACTTTGAACTGGACTAAACATCAAATTAATTCAAGCTAAGTGGCACTTTGGAATTTCCACCTATGAAATATGACCGAATCTACATTTTACATTCAAATCTTTTTCAGGAACATCATTCTAAGATTGGTAATGTGTCCGAAACAATGCATAATACATTTCACGTCTTGCTAAAAAATTTGCAACCTTCTGCTACAATATCGTTACTTTGCCTTTTTTTTCACGCTCAAAAAGAACGTGCCTGGTATGTTTTTTGCGAAATCGTCTTTAGCTTCACTGCTGGAAGCCAATATGTCACCAAAAATCAGAAAGGTTAACGCTGCCACTCCTCTTAACAGATTTGAAGAAGAGTTAAGCTACTTAATACGTAAGAGCCACAAATTCTTTTATATTGAAGTCTAGGATTTAAAATAAGTTTATATCTACATATTTATGATACACAATATATTATAGGAGGATGGCAATTATGCAAAAGCGTAAGTCGAGACATAAGTGTCTAATAACTCGAAGAAGAAGAATGAATTAAGTTCCTTGGTGGACAATAACTTTGCTTTGGTCGTTTAACTTCACGCGATTTATAAAGATTCAATTCAAGATGTCAATTCTTACTCTATAATTAACTACTGGTTCACGAGTCAAGTAACATTAGAAATAATTATCTCTTGTGTTAGAATACTATTATGAGTAAGAGTTTTGCATCATCTTGGTTTCTAGGTCGGTAAAGGACTCGAAGATGTTTTCAGACGAATAACACATTTCGCAATCATCTATATTTTATATTGTGGAATAAATTAATACGCAAATTGTGACTGAACACTCTGTAACCTTTTGGTATTTGCTGAAAATATTCATGGAGAAATACAAGTTAATTGTTTGTAACAATGGTTCAAAATGCTTCTTTTGTAAAAGTGGCTCAAAATGCCTCTTTTGTAACAGTGACTTAAAATTCATTACTGTTATCAGTGGCTCAAAATTCCTCTATCTTAACAGTACTCCAAAATGCCTCTTTTGTAACACTGGCCCAAAATTCATCTCTGTTATCAGTGGCTCAAAATTCCTTCATTTTAACAGTAGTTCAAAATGTCTCTATTGTAAAAGTATCTCAAAATGCATCTTTTGTAACAATGACTCAAAATTCATCTCTGTTATAAGTGGCTCAAAATGCCTCTATTTTAATAGTACTCCAAAATTCCTCTTTTGTAACAGTGGCCCAAAATTCATCTCTGTTATCAGTGGCTCAAAATGCCTATTTTGTAATAACATCTCAAAATGCTTCTTTGATAACAGTGGCTCAAAATGCCTCTTTTGTAACATTAGCTCAAAATCAATCTCTGTTATCAGTAGCTAAAAATATCTCTATTTTAATAGGACTCCAAAATGCCTCTTTTTTAACAGTGGCCCAGAATCCATCTCTGTTATCAGTGTCTCAAAATGCTTCTTTTGTAACAGTGGCTCAAAATTCATCTCTGTTATAAGTGGCTCAAAATTCCTCTATTTTAACAGTACTCCAATATGCCTCTTTTATAACAGTGGCTCAAAATTCATCTCTCTTATCAGTAGCTCAAAATGCCTCTATTTTAACAGTACTCCAAAATGCCTCTTTTGTGACAGCATCTCAAAATTCTTCTTTGATAACAGTGGCTAAAAATGATTCTTTTGTAATAGTGACTCAAAATGCCTCTTTTGTAACAGTGGCTCAAAATACCTCTTTTATAACAGTGGCTCAAAATTCCTCTTTAATAACTATGTTTCAAAATGCCTCTTTGTAACAGTGACACAAAATGTCTCTTTTGTAAGAGTGTCTCAAAATGTCTGGTAAAATTGGCTCAAAATGCTTCTTTATTAATAATAATTTAAAATTCCTCTATTTAACATTGGCTCAAAATGAGTTTTTGGTAATAGTGTCTCAAAATACCTCTTTGGTACATTTTGAGCCACTGTTACCAAAGAGGCGATTTTGAGTCCTTGTCATAAAAAAGGAATTTTGATCGAATCTCACCAAAGAGTAATTCTGAGTCACTATCGCAAGAGAGGCATTTTGATCCATATGAAAGGGACAGTATTCTTATTAATTTATTCAAATGTAATTCAATTAGTATTACAAAGCTTTAATTTCAGATAAAGAGAGTTACTTAATGGATGAACCTGAAGAAATAACGGGAAGTGCACTTGGAATATTTCGAATCTTGATACTCATCATCTGTTTCTTTTGATCGACATAAAAAGAGAAATGGTTATATCTATTGCAGTCATCGATTACTAGCTCAAGCATCAAAATTAGGTTGCATCATCAACTTAGGATCAAACACTGTTTCGGAAGCCGAAATCAAAATGAACCGCTGCCCCAAATAAAGCAATTTACTCTCAGTGGCTTCTATCAAGAGAGAAGTGCTAATGGATTTTGGACATGATTTTAACGCGAGATGCATCAGCGGTAAGAGAATCAAACGGTTCATTTAAAATTAGTGTCTGTTTTTCTGTCAAATTACCGGTTTCAAAAAACCATTAATCAATAGTTCATAATCCTTGATTGTTACGTAACCTCCGTAAATTCCCTACAATCACTTAAAATCTCTTCAAATTCTCTAAAATCTTTTGTTTTTACAGTTTTCCTGATTAGGACCACATTTGAACTAGGGAAAACTTGTCAGAACCTCATCAAAGTCAAAATTTCTGCAAGGACTCTGGCACTGCATCCAGCAGAAAATATTTCATTCTCCAAAGCGAAAGAGGTATCAACGATCTTGAAGATCTCTGCTTGAAGTAATTCGATCTTCGTTTTTGTCGACGTGCGGTCTTCCATCTAATAAATGAAGTTTTTTTTTCGAAGATACCGTTAAGTTCGACGCGAGAACTCGCAGCACACATTGACCCGTATATCGTCGCTATTACGATTACGGTTGTACTCACATCAAAGCATGTTGAGCCAATTTAATTTGTCAGAAAGTAGGGATACAAGCTTTTCAAGATGTATTAGTGCAACCTCTATAAACCAATACAAGAAGTTCTGTTGTCCTGGCCAAGGTTGAACGAAGGCTGACATTCCCCGTCATACCCCGGAATGTCTTCTCGACTCGTTCCGCCATACACATTTGATTCGTTTCGCCTCTGTGTGTTTCATACTGTTTCATACTGTTTTATACTGTTTCATCGACCACCTTACACCGTCAGGGGTCTTCTGTGCCGTTACATTTTCATTATGATCCGAATCTGCTTCGTCCGAAACAGATTGATACACTCACTTTGCCTCGCCACATGCTAATCGCGCCGTAATTATTTTACGGTATTTCGCACTTAACAATCGTATTTTTTATGCACGCTGACGGAGGCAATAATTAAATTGCCAGTCACGCGACGCTTCTCGATATTTTGATAATAACTTTAATGCCAAGTTCTTCAGTTTCCCTTCTGATAAGAATTAAAAAGTGTTCCACCAAAAAATTACAAAATCGGGACGCGTGAATCTTCATCAAATTCACCCTAGTAGAAATTGGTCCAGTTTTTCCTTAACACTCTCAAAGTAACTCGTAGGACTGAAATGGGGAAAAACTAGACTAGAGAAACTAGGTAGTAACCAGTTATTAGAACCTAACTAGAATTTCCTGAACAGATTTGAATGAGGAAATCCTTGACTAGTAATCAATGAAATTTCCTCATTCAATTGGGAATGAAAACATCCATTCGCGCCAAAGGGGCGCTGCGGTGCCATTTAAACATGGCCGCCGAAAGCATATGAATAATACGGAGCAGTATTAATAATTTAATTAAAAAAAGTGTTTAAGTTTATAAATTGGTCTTTTACTTGGACTTAGATATAGTCTATATAGTTACGCAAGAGCTACACCTGCATCCAGGAATATGATTGAAGGCCAAAAAATAATTATAAAAAATAAAAAATAATAAATTAAAAATAATTATCAGCTCAGAAGTAATTTTCCAATTTATTACAACACTTATTTATTTACTTGGATAATAATTTAACTTAAACGCTATGTTTTAGCTGGTTTCCGCGACATGTCGCGACGTTTTCTGTGCATTTACTATGCTTTCGACAGCCATATTTGTTAGTTCGCATAGACGCCGACAGTGTCGCATAACATGTTTAAATTCCCAATACGAGAATAGTTTTTCATTGCCTGTACATATCTCGATACAAACTAACTAGGATTTCCTGCTCAGTTTTAACTTGAAAGACCCCTCTACTGATTTTTGACAGATTTTCCTCGCTTGGAAAAAAAAAGTATTTTATAAATGATAATTTATTAAATGATTATTAAACTAATAATTTAATGCAAATACTTGTAAAGAGAAACAACATGAACAAAAATAATTTAATAATGTACAAAGAATACAAGATTTTAATTGTTAATTTATTAATTGAAGTTAAAAAATTTAATTTTTTTTTAAATCGTTTTTAATCATAGATGTCACATTAGTTTTTATTTTTAAGGCGTCTAAGGAATGAACGAGGAGTGGAAAATATATAATTTATTTTATATTTTTGCAAATAAAAGAGTTTATATTTCATTTCAAAAATGGAAATAATTTTATTAAATCTATGTAAGTACCTCGTAAGAAACTAACCAGATTCCTTCTAGATTTCCTAGTCAGTTCCTCACTCGAAGCAGCGTTACATTCCTCACTATTGACTGACAAGTTTCCTAGTTGGGTGCTAACCAGACGTAGGGAAAAACTTACTAGAAACTTGCCTAAAACTAGGATCAATTTCTACTAGGGCAGTTTTATCGAATTTTTATTTTAACGAAATGTGTGTGCCTGAATATCGACTTTCTTTGAAATTTATTTATTAAAATTGTTAATTTATCTTATTTTTATTCCTCCGAATTCCTATTTGACAGAATTTTTATTTCGCCTCTTTGGTAAAAGTGGGTCAAAATGCCTCTTTTCTGACAGTGGCTCAAAATGACTCTTTTTTAACAGGAGTTCAAAATATGTCCTTTTTGAACAGAGCTTCCTAACACTTCTATTGTAACAGTGGTCAAAATACTCTTCTTGTAACAGTAACTCAAAATACTTCTTTTGTAATAGTGGCTCAAAATGACTTTTGAGTAACAATGATTCAAAAAGTCTCTATTAACAGTGGTTCAAAATGCCTCTATTTAAGAGTGGCTCAAAATACCTCTTTTGTAACAGTGGCTCAAATTGCCTCTTTGGTAAAATTGGCTCAAAATTTTTCTGTTTTAAGAGTGGCTCAGAATACCTCTTTAGTAACAGGGGCTCAAAATGAATCATTTTTAACAGTGATGTAAAATCCCTCTTTTGTAACAGTGACTCAATATACTTCTTTTTTGGACAGTGGTTCATAATGCCTCTATTGTTACAGTGGCTCAAAATGCCTCTTTTGTAACAGTGGTCTAAAATCCTCCTCTTGTAACAATGACTCAAAATGCCTTTTATGTAACAGTGGCTCAAAATGAATTTTTGATAATAGTGCCTGAAAATGCCTTGTCAGTAACAGTAGCTCAAAATGCCTTTTGAGTAACAATGATTCAAAATGTCTCTATTAACAGTGGTTCAAAATGCCTCTGTTTAAGAGTGGCTCAAAATACCTCTTTTGTAACAAGGGCTCAAATTGCCTCATGTTTGACAGTGATTTGAAATCCCTCTTTTATAACAGTGACTCAAAAAACCTCTTTTTGGACAGTGGTTCATAATGCCTCTATTGTAACAGTGGCTCAAAATACCTCTTTTGTAATAGTGGCTCAAAATACCTCTTTTGTAACAGTAACTCAAAATGCCTCTTTTGCAACAATAGCTTAAAATGACTCTTTTGTAAAAATGACTCAAAACGTCTCTTCCATAAGAGTGGTTCCGTATGCTCGTTACTTTTCAAGGTTCATCCATTAAATACGTCCTATCATCTCAAATTAAAGCTTTTAGTATAATATCACCAATTCAATTACGTTTGAATCTAATACTTATATTATAATAAAGATGATTCTAAAAATGGGCAATGATGTTACAAGGACAGAGGTATTAAATTAATGAAAATAATGGATCTTGACCTCAGGTTCAAGCCTTAGGTAAAATTTCGTGATTAATCAGCAAAAAAGATGAGGTAAGCGAAAGTGAGTCTTTCCTGGATTATGAACTGCCTAAAATAGTTTCGTTATCTTTATTAGATTTTCAAAACTATGAGTTCACCACAAAAATTAATTTTGAAACCACAAGCAAAACATAATTATTTATTTTGACTGTTGTAATTTGAGACAATTAATTTTATGCCAAGTTCCTTCTGTGTTAATGATATTTACCGAAAACTGACGCCAAATATCCTTGATCAGGTAATATGATGATCATAGTGATAGAAAAAATTTGCTATTTGCATAAGTCAGAGGCTAATATTAAAACGAAAAGTCATCTTGTAATGAGTACACACTTAGAGAAAGGGAAAAGGTGAGAGAAAGATGAAGAGAGGGAGCAATGACGGTATGGTTAAGAAGTAAGTTCAAAGTGCGTATGTACACACGATTACAGTTATGCCATTGTTAGCATCGCGTGAGTCTTCTGCTTAGCTTAATTCAAGGTGTTAACATCTTTAACAACAGGCGATCATTAACCGTTGCATGTTTCCAAGTAGTTAAGATTCTAGGCAATGTCACGTCCTTAGGAAGGTAAAATGTGGACGATTAATTTAAAATGTGGGAGGCCCGGAGGCTAAAAAAAAAGGAAGAAGTAGGTATGTAACGCGCAACAGCGGGAGATTCGACACGGTTTTACCGTCTTGAATTACTTCGATCGACTATGTGATCGTTTTGTTCTTATACTCTATGCACAGCACAAGTTTAGCCGCTAAAGAGAAAAGATTATAAAAGCTAGAGTAAAATATTTGACACTAAAATATGAAAATAAAAACTCCTAACAGCCCATTCCTGAGACATCTTTCCAATTAGCAAGTATTATTTATTTATGTATCGTTATTAGGATAGCTTTGTGGCTTGTAAGCGGAAATGACCACATCAACATTTATGTGCAGTTAATCTTGCATCTAATGTTAATCGCGCCTCAAATACCGCGAGGAGGCGCCTCTGTGGTTTTCCTAGAAAAAGAAGGGCTTTCGATCGCCTTGCTCTTGATGTTGGCAACTCGGTGCTTGAATACGACAGGCTAGGCCGAAGAGGTCCGGCTGGTAAAGGGACTTGGATATTTATAGTGCCCTGGGCCGAGGCTCGCAAAAACGCTGGTGATTCGCGATACACTGAAATAACAGGTTACCACGCACAGAAGAGAAATGCAGCAAGGGGGGAGCAGCGCAGCTTCAGCAAGAAAGCAGGGAACGGGAAGGCAAAGAATAAGAAGACGAGGGTGACTGTAACTGTCGTTGTCGACCTATGCCGAAGAGAAGCAGTAAAATTTTCTTATATCCTTTGCTACGATATTGAAAATCTTTCTGTTTATTCTCTCGCCTGATATCCTTGCCTCAAAATCAGAAAGCTCTCTAATTATGCGAGTCCTCGTTTCCTACTTCTTTATCCGATTCTACTAAGTTCATCAGTCATCAGTTATCCTCAATTTTCTTCTTAACCTCTTCCTCATCCTTCAACCTCTTCCTTATTTTCATCTTCATCAATTC
>CAJFCP010000560.1:56619-76161 GCA_904066005.1 Synergus itoensis | reverse complement strand
TCCTCATCCTCATCCTCATCCTCATCCTCATCCTCATCCTCATCCTCATCCTCATATTCGTGCTCATTCTTATCCTCATCTTTAGCAATCATTAATTATCCCCATTCTCATCCTCATCAGTCATCAGTCATTAGTTATCCTGGTCCTGAGTCTTATCTTCTCCCTTATCCTCATTAGTAATCAATCATCAGTCGTCAATCATCAGTTATCATCCTCCTCATTCTGAGTCTTATATTCATCTTCATCTTCATCAGTTATCAGTTATCCTCGTTTTAATCCTCATCCCCATCAGTCATCATACTCCTCGTCCTCGTCCTCATCATTATGTTCATCCTCCTTAGTCATCATTATCCTCATCCTTATCCTCACCCTCATCAATCATTTATCATCCACCTCATTCTCAGTTTTATCATCACTTATCAGTTATCCTCGCCTTAATCTTATCCGTCATCAGTTATCAGTTATCAATTCTCATCCTCATAGTTATCTTCAACCTCTTAGTCTATAGTCATTATTCTCCGTATCTTCATCCTCACCAGTTATTCTCAACCTTATCAGTCATCATCGTCCTCAATCTTATCCTTATCTTCATCTTCATCAGTTATCAGTTATCCTCATCTTAATCCTCATCCCCATCAGTCATCGTACTCCTCGTCCTCGTCCTCATCATTATCTTCATCCTCATTAGTCATCATTACCCTCATACTTATCCTCACCCTCATCAATCATTTATCATCCACCTCGTTTTGAGTTTAATCATCAATCTTCGTCTTAATCTTATCCGTCATGAGTAATAAATTCTCATCCTCATACTTATCTTCATCCTCTTAGTCTATAGTCATTATTCTCCTTCTCCTCATCTTCATCCATATCTTCATCCTCACCAGTTATTCTCAATTTTATCAGTCATCATCATCCTCAATCTTATCTTTATCTTCATCTTCATCAGTTATCCATATTTTCAGCAGTCATCATCTTCCTCGTCCTCATCCTTATAATTTATCCTCAATTCTCATCCTCATTATTCACCACTCATCATCCTCTATCTCCTCATTCGTTTTTTCGGCCTCATCAATTGATAAGAATAATTATCCTCATCGTCATCAGGCATCAATTAATTCATTCATCAGTTATCCCCTTCCTTATCCTCATTAGTTATCAGTCATCCCCATCCTCGTACTTATCCTCATCAGTTAACCTATCAGTCATCAGTTATCCTCATCCTCATCCTCATCCTCATCAGTCATCAAAATCCTCAATCTCATCCTTATTTCCGTCTTCATCAGTTATCATAATTATCATCCATAATAAATTGTCCTCATCCTCATCAGTGATCATCATCCTCCTCGTGCTCATCTTCATCAGTGATCATCCTACACATCCTCATCCTAATCGGTTATCAATATCATCCTGATACTCATCAGTCATTATTTATCTTTATCAGTTATCCTCCTCCTCCTCGTCCTCGTCCTTAATCAGTTATCTTCATCCTTATCCCCGTCTATCCATCCGAATATATTTTTTTAGCTAATGATTTCCCAAACATTGGATCTCTTTAATTCAAGGTTCCTCCTTTATCATCACAGTGCATAAAATAGTAAAATACTAGTTGAAGATATAAAATGAATACAGATACTGACCAACTTCCTCTCTTTTTTGCAGCTGGACAGACTTATCTACGATCCCTACCTTTTTCCATTGAGTCATACCTCAAGGTTATTCTCATCTAGATTACTCCTCAGAGTTCAAGGTTCAGATCTAATCTCTCTTCTCGATATCCCATCTTCATTCTCTTGGAAAATCATACAAAATTACAATACTGCCTTCATCGTAAATTAATACAATATTATGTTATAAACTAGAAGAGATATCCAGATAAGATCTGACTATATTCCATCCATCAGTTTCTTGCAGGAGCTGAAAACCTTCTTGAGTGGATCGTCCTTCTCACCTTTCTTGGGTTTCAACCTTCATTTTTTTTGCAGATGATGCTTCTTCAACAAGGTAACGATATTCCGACAATAAAAAGTATGACCTTACAAACTATACTTTAAAAAATGCTTAGAGACCTACTTTTTCACCTCACAGCCACATGTGAGACTTTAACACGTGAATAAGACAAACGCCCCGAGTTTCTTGAAGATTCGTTGTACAAGTTAGCTGATACACTTTGTTACAGAACATACAATTACTTGCGCGTCACTGTAACTTGTGTTAGAACTATGGCTGTATGGCTTCGAGTAGAGGAGGCTCGTAACGAGACAGAAGGCGGCTTAACAAGGCCGTTATTGTTGCGATTACGTTAACTCACTGTGATCGGAACTCGTAGTGATGGTAATGAATACGCGATCCTGCGATTACATCTGCTCGTCTCTTTGTGAAGCGATAACATTTCCTGAATAGAAGAAGTCTCTTTCGCCCCAAGGATCAACTCCGTGTTTTCCATTCACGCTCTGTAATTCTTTTATTACAGAGAATTAATGTTACCTTATTATTAAATGTTTCTAAACTTGAGAAAATCATACTTGACAATTTTCCGTATATCCTTACGAACCCCAAGAAACCTCTCGATATCTTTGAAATTTTGAAATCTGATGCACACTCAACACAGGAGTTGAATGGCAAACTTCTCGGTAATCCCGTGCATTGCACTTTTCATGCTTGCACTTTCCGCGCTTTCCGAGGCGTGGCAAATAGACTCTCCCTTATTCCACTTAAATTATTAGAGGCCGAGGCACGATAGTTACTTTTTCTGCTGTGAGTACGTGCCCTTGAAAATATGCATTTTTATACCTGAAGGTGCAAGTAGTTACGAGCCAAGGATAACGAGAGCCGGAAGAATCGAATTGCCGGAACGAAGCTCGACATCTCTCTCAAGGAAGGTACATCTTCCGCTAGTTTCTCGGTCCGTTGACCGAACCACTAAGCACAACCTAGTGCTTTAACTTAAGGAAAGTGTATTTTATCATGTTATAGAGAAACACATTTTTTATAAAAGTTCAATTTCACTGAAGGTACTGAAGATATTACAATGGCTAAGAATGCCTCTTTTGTAACAGTAGCTCAAAATAACTCACTAGTCACTGGTCATCATCCTCCTTCTCTTGAACCTCGTCCTTATCTTCATCATTCTTCGGTTATTATCATCCTCATCCTCATCAATCATCAGTAATCATCCTATTCGTCCTCATCTTCATCAGTGATCATCCTACTCGTCCTTGTCCTTATCCTCATCAGTTTTCCTCATCTTCATTTGTTATCATTACCGTCATCCTAATCGGTCATCAGTTATCTTCATCCTCATCCTCATAAGTCATCAGTTATCCTCATCCTCCTACTCATCAATAATCAGTTATCCTCATCCTCCTACTCATCAGTCATCAGTTTTCCTCATCATTCTTCAGTTATTATCATCCTCATCCTCATCAATCATCAGTAATCATCTTCTTCGTCGTCATCTTCATCAGTGATCATCCTACTCGACCACGTCCTTGTCTTCATCAGTTTTCCTCATCTTCATTTGTCATCACCGTGATCTTAATCGGTCATAAGTTATCTTCATCCTCCTACTCATCAGTCATTAGTTATCCTCATCCTCGTACTCATCAGTCATCAGTCAGCCTCATCCTCCTACTCATCATTCGTCAGTCATCCTCATCCTAATATTCATCAGTTATCTATCCTGCTCATTCTCGTCTTCAACAGTCATTATCATTGTCTTCTCCAACTTATCAGTCATCATCATCCTCAATCTCATCATTATCTTCATTTTCATCGGTTATCCTTATTTTCATCAGTCATCATCCTCTTCGTCTTCATCCTTATAATTTATCCTCAATTCTCATCCTCATCCTCATCCTCATTATTTACCACTAATCATCCTCCTTCTCCTCATTCGTTTTTTCGGTCTCATCAATTATTATCATCCTCATCAGTCATCAATTAATTCACCCGTCATCAGTTATCCCTTTCCTCATCCTCATTAGTTATCAGTCATCACCATCCTCGTCCTTATCCTCATCAGTTGACCTATTAGTCATCAGTTATCCTTATCCTCATCCTCATCAGTCATCAACATCCTCATTTTCCTACTCATCAGTCATCAATTATCCTCATCCTAATACTCATCAGCCACCCATCCTGCTCATCTTCGTCCTCAACATTCATTATCCTTGTCTTCATTCTCATCCTAGCAGTTACTCAAAATGCATCTTTTGTAGCAGTAGCTCAAAATAACTCTTTGGTAACAACAGCTCACATTCCTCTCTGGGAACAGTGGCTCAAATTAACTCTTGTAATAGTGGCTCAAAATGTCTCTCTTGTAACACTAGTTCAACACGCCTTTTTCCTAGATAAAAATAGCTCAGAATGCCTCTTTTGTAGCAGTGTGAATTATTTTGAATCAATTAGAAAGTACTATGAATCATTGTAGGTCCTCCTGCACAATTCAACTACTTGAGGGTAACGTCCCCAACAATCAAAGCAAGATTAAGTAACAAAGTCTACATTTTCAAGGACAACGAGAATCGTTCCGTCATATTCTTAAAGGGAACGAGCCGTGTGATTGGATCGATAATGTATGGGGACCTCATGGGGTGCCGAGCATAATGGCTTAATTCACAAAGTGTAGGGATACCATCACATTCAAAGACACTGCTTGTCGAGGGCGATGAAAGAACTAATGAAAGCAACAATAAATAACACCTTATAATACTCTTCACTTTACAATTGCATCAAGTAACATGCAAGGAAGAAATATTAAGAAGTAATTGCCTCTCATAGATTGTAACTACTTTTGATCATACACTATCACTCTAGATTTCAATGAAGAAACTCTGTTGTAAGGGGAGAAATATTTTCTGAAAATGACAAATATGTAAAATTGCAAGAATGGGAAGAAACTTGCTATTAATAGGATAACATCTGATTGTGAATAACATCTTTAATCTTGAGTGTAATTTAGGTCGTTATAGGGTGAAAAAGGGGAGAGACATAATGCTTTTCAAAGCACCGGCTACGAGTAATGTACATTTTACATCTTGTTAAATTGGCGACAATGTTTGTAATTTACGTCGTCGATGTAAGCGTTCGACGATGACGAAGCACTTGGCAATCCGTTTGTCTCCTTTGGCGAATAACTCTCGACAGATGCGCTCCTCGGTAGCCGCATTGCATTTACTACTCGGCAATATAATCGGCGAGGCAGCGATGCGGCAAGCAGTACCGCAGCCACAGCAATGCGATCGGTGCTCCAGGAACGGGCTTGTTAATGTTACAACTTGTCTGATACAAACCTGCATTGAATTCCACTCATTCTGCCATTCTGTTACAACAGAGGGATTTGGAACCACTGTTACAAAAGAGGAATTTTGGACCACTCACAAAAGAAGAATTTTGGACCACTGTCACAAAAGGAATTTTGAGTTTTGATAAAACAGCAGCCCACAAATTACGCTCTAAGATTTAGGGCTGGTCAATGATCTTCATAGTTGATGCTTCGTAAAGTACTTCTAAAATTAGTACACTCTGTTTTCAATCCGGTAGTAGTTTAGCAAAGGATGCCATTACCTGAAATGAATGGAAATGCATGTTAATGTATGGATGGCGTGATACAGTAGCGTGCTAGTCCAGAAGGTTAGCACTTTGTAACATGAAGATCTGAAATTCTTTTGTTAAATCTTTGCTTGACAATCTATTACGCATAATGCATGTCCTTAGTTCATCAGTTGTTAGAAAGGAGCAGTTTCTTACATCCTCACTGCTCTAAACCTGCATTCCCTTCTGAAGATTCAATTATGCAACTTCCTTTTAAATTAAAATCTCAAATTAGAAAAGTCAGAATTGTGCGCTGCAATTTAAGACATCCTAATGCATCCTAATTTCTTACTTCCAGTAATTTACTCCTAGTAATTTACTTTCAGCAATTTACTTTCAGTCAAGTTTCCGAGTCTAAGGCATCAGCAGACCTTATCACAGGGTGGCATCCACTTGTAAAGTTTGCTACTTTCCGAGTGGAAGCAACTTTGGACAGACTGAATTAAATTATGTTTCTAGAAGTGCACTTTTAAAAGAAGTGTTCTGAGACTCACTCCTTTTACTTCAGAGTACCTCTTTTGTAACGGCTCAGAATGTCATTTTTGTAGCAGTGGCTCTAAATGCTTGTTTGGTAACAGTGGCTCAAAATATCTCATTTGTAACACAGGTCCAAAATGCATTTTTTTGTGGCAGTGGCTCAAATGCCTCTTTCATAACAGTGGCTTAAGATACCTCTTTTATAATTGTGGCTCAAAATGCCTCTGTGGTAACAGTGTCTTAAAATGTCACTTTGGTAGCAGTGGCTCAAAATATCTCTTTTGTGACAGTGGCTCAAAATACCTCTATTTTGTAACAGTAGCTCTTAATATCACTTTAGTAGCAGTGGCTCAACATATCATTATGGTAACAGTGGCTCAAAATTCCTCTGTGGTAACTGTGGCTCAAAATGTCTCTTTAGTAACAGTGACTCAAAATGTTACTTCGGTAACAGTGGCTCAAAATACCTTTTTGGCAACATAGACTCAAAATACCTCGTTTGTAACATTGGTCCAAATTGTCTTTTTTATAAAAGTGGCTCTAAATTCCTCTTTAGTAACAGTGGCTCAAAATGTCTCTTTTGCGACAGTGGCTCAAAATTACCCTCTAATAAAAGAGGCTCAAAATAACTCTTTGGTAACAGTGGTATAAAATGCTTCTTTTTCTTACAGTGGGTCAAATACCTCCTTTGCAACAGTGGCTCAAAATTCCTCATTTTTAACAGTGGCTTAAGAAGCCTCTTTTGTAACAGTTGCTCAAAATACTTCCTTTACCTCAGTGGTTTATAATGACTATTGGAAGGGTAGTTCTAAATATCACTTTAGTAAGAGCGAGTCCAAATACCTTTTAGTTAACAGTGGCTCAAAGTACCTCGTTTGTAACAGTAGCTAAAAATGCCTCATTTTGTACAGTGACTCAAAATGCCTCTTTTGTAACAGTGGCTCAAAATACCTCTTTTACGAATGTGGTTCATAATGTCTCTATTTTAACAGTGGCTCAATATGCCTCTTTTGTAACTGTGATCCAAAATGCCTCTTTTGTAACACTGGTCCAAAATGCCTCTTTCAGAGCAGTGACACTAAATGCCTCTTCTGAAATTGAGGCTCCAAATATGTCTTTTGTAACAGTGGCTCAAAATGCCTTCTTTTTAACAGTTGTTCAAAATACCTCATTTTTAACTGTGACTCAAAATGCCTCTTTTATAACAGTGGCTCAAAATACCTCTTTTACGACTGTGGTTCATAATGTCTCTATTTTAACAGTGGCTCAATATGCCTCTTTTGTAACTGTGATCCAAAATGCCTCTTTTGTAGCAGTGGTCCAAAATGCCTCTTCTGAAATTGAGGCTCCAAATATGTCTTTTGTAACAGTGGCTCAAAATGCTTTCTTTTTAACAGTTGTTCAAAATGCCTCATTTTTAACAGTGGTTCAAAATGCCACATTTTTAACTGTGACTCAAAATGCCTCTTTTGTAACAGTGACTCAAAATACCTCGTTTACGTCTGTGGTCCATAATGCCCCTTTTGTAACCAGTGGCTCAAAATTCCTCCTTTTTAACAGTGGCTCAAAATGCCTCCTTTGTAACAGTGACTCAAATGCCTCTTTTCAGAAAAAAGCATCCTTTTGAATCTTTGGGATCTCAGATTTCATTGAGGAAAAGTTAGATCCGATCCTGCGCAACCGTGAACTTGGAACACACGCGTGCATCACGTACCGTGTGGTACATACGTAATACACTTTGCCCATATGTATAATATGTTGCGCTCAGAGTCGAGTCGTCGATCGGATTAGACGCACCGTTGGCAAGCGCAATGTGTCTCGCATATTTCCGTCACGCTTTGTCGACTGCAGGTCTTCTTGGCGCCAAAGTACCCCGACATGCACGGTAGTTCCAATCCTAACTTGATTTTATAAAAAAAAACCTACGTCTACAGGTAACACCTTGATAAGAAGGCAAACCTGACTAAATCTTGATGTAGGGTTTGTGATCTTCGGTCGGATAAAAGCCTGACAAATGATGCCTGGATACATTCTGAATCAAGTTCCTTTTTGAGTCATTCTCAACCAATCCGAATTTGTTCGAATCATTCCGGAATTCGTCCGGATTGAAAGTTCGAGTTGAAAGAATTGACCGGATTCATTCGCATTGATTCGGAATAAATTCCACTTTCGCCAGGGATTTTACTGAGAAGTGTTTTCTTCTATGGAGATTCTATATTTTCGCGACGAAAACAAGTTGAAAGAGAGATAAAATAAAGGACTTGAGAACACATGGGATCAACTGCTTTCCTAAGAAGTTTTGCAAATTTGCAGAGCGTATAAATTTTATGTAACTATAAATCAGAAACCTACGCAGAAGAGCCACGAAGTTTATCGCATCGCACTACGTTCGTGCGGCGAGCTCGTAAAGGTCCCAGAGTGAGATTGAATTTGACGAGAAGCGCCACTTAAGCCTTTGCGATGTCGCCTTTATAAGCTCATACAGTCGTTGTCGACTTAAGTATAGCTTGGAAAATTATAGACTCTGAATATAAGTTCAACAATAGACTTTTTGTTGAAGCATCAAGTTTGCATTGAAAGGCTTCTGTTGGACACGTATCCAATTTCAAAGTTTCGGAGAAATGAAAAGTTTTATTATATTTTATTATTTTTTTTTTTTCGAAATAAGATTAGTTGTTGGATTTTGTGTTGGTTTTGAAACTTCTGAGGTTACGCTCTTTAAATAATTTTCTAATTTTCTAGTTGAGGAGAGAAAAAAGCGAGATGAAAAATGACGTAAACTAAATCATCGTGAGCTACCTAACAAGTGGGTGAGAGCTGCCTAACTATCTTGCTTTACGATAGGATTCTAAAATGACTCAAAATTACCGGGAGTCCAGAGTTATCGGCGTAATTTCCTCGTAAACGTCGAAATAAAATTGTTAGCTTCGAACGAGTAGCTAAACCCATGCGGGACCGGGTAAATAAATACACCTTATTTTCAAAGTCATCGATTCAAGGCCATCGTTCCCAGTGTACTTTATGCCACCACCGATAGCCATAACCATCACTGTCCAACGTTCTCAGCAAAAACAAGTCCGTAACACATTTTTCATTGAACAATTTAAGTTGCAGTTAAGGGAAATTACGATAGAAAACTAGAATCTAATATACTTTTGTAATTTATTTTATCTTTTATATTATCTTTTATGGGAGATGAAAGATGAAAGATGAATGATGAATGATGAATGATGACAGATGAAGAATGAAAGATTAAAAATGAAAGACAGAAAACAGATGATGACAGAAGACTGATGACGATGGGCGACTGAATACAACAGATAGACGACAGAGAACAGACGACATATGACAGAAGGCGGCAGATGACAAAGCAGCAGACAGAAGACGATAGAGGACAGAAAAAGACAGAGTAAGGGGCACAAGAAAAAGACTGACGACAAAAAGTAGAAGTCAGATGATGACCGAAGACAATACGATAGAATATAGAAGAAAAAAGACAGATGACTGATGACTGAAACCGACAGAAGACCCAATATAGACGATATAAATCGACATAGGATAGAAGATGGTAGATACAACGGTATATGGCAGAAGATAGATGGCATAGCCCGACATACGACAGATGATGACAGAAAACAGATTACCGAACCTGGCGAAAGATATAATATAGACGACATTAACCAAAAGAGGGCAAAAGACGGCAGCCGATAGATGGCAGAAGATAGATAACAGAACCCGACAGGCGACATATGACAGACAATAACAGGGACAGACGACCGAACCTGACAGAAGACATAATATAGGTGGCAGAAACCTATAGAGGACATAATACAACAAACAGCGGATGGTAGAAGACAGCTGATTGATCCCGACAGACGACATATGACAAACGATGGTAACACACAACACGACATACGACATGAGACGGTACGTGGTAAATGACAGAAGACCATATATTGCAGACATGAGAAGACAGCAGGCATGTGGCATATGACTAATGAGTGAAGTCAGGCGACAGACAATGGCGTACGACATAAGGCTGAGCCCGACATACGACATATGATGGAATCAAGACATGGCACGACATACGACATAAGACGGTATAAACCAGACATAATAAGACAGCAGGCATATGGCACATGACTAATGAGTGAAGCCAGGCGACAGAAAATGACATACGACTGATGGTGGAGCCCGACAGACGACAAAAGATGGCGCCAACACATGACACTGCATATGTACGACAGAAGACGATCCATGATAAACGACAGATGGCGATATAAAGCAGACATAAGGAGACGGAAGACATATGGAAGATGACAGATGAGTGAAGACAAACGACATAATACGACATAAGACAGACGACGACAGAAGACAGAAGACAGAAGAAATTAAAACAAAAAACGACAAAAGACATAACTAAATAGCCTGCAGAGTAAGACAGGTGACAGGCAAAAGACGATTGAAGGTAGAAAACGAAAGACACATGATGACAGAAGATAAAGGAGAATACCCGACAGAAACCGACAAACGACAAAAACCGACAAATGACAAAAACTGATAAACGATAAAGACAAGTCTGCAGACTGCAGAGCAAGACAGAAGATAAGCAAAGACGGTTGAGGGTAGAAAAGAGAAAGCAGACGACAGAAACCGACAGAAGAGATAATACAGACGATAGAAACCGACAGAAGACAGATGGTAGATTTGTGAAGACAGATGACAAGACACGATATAAGACAGACGATGACAGTCGACAGAAGTCGACAGATGGATAGAAATCTAATTTTATGAATCGTCGTATAAAATACTTCAATAAAAGAAATAAACGATGACGAACGTGAATAAATAAGATTTATGGACGAAAAGGAAGTACAAATATGAACACTAATACACTATCCAATCATTTTATTCTCTAGAGTATTTTTTCACCCTCTTTTATACGACGGGAGTTATTTAGCCATTGTCCTGGGATCAGTGATAAGTAGCTTCACTTGATTTCACCATTTGGGGGACACATGTTCTTGCCCCGGAAATTAATAGACATCGACATTTTTCACAGATGTATGCTTTTAATAAATTCATGATCAGTAATGAAAATATTAATAATAAAATATTAGATATTAAATAAATATTAAAAATCTTATAATTAAATAAGAAAATGAGCTTATATATAAAACCTGAGAAAGAAGCTTCTCCAGTTTATTACTTGCACTCTGAGTGATGTGCTGAAGTATTATAAAATAATAATCTGTAGTCGGAAAAATAAGAGTGGCTCGGGGATTTGGAATTGCACCATTTTTACGAGGGTAGGTGGTGAGTGCTAGAGGGTGAAGGTTGATTATCACCGAATCCCTTTGACGCAAAGTGGATTCTCAATCTCTTCTCTCTGTGGGGAGAGAGACATGCATTTGGCGAAGTTTCTCCTCTGCAAATACTCGATAAAGCGATTTTGATTTTTATCAAGAAGAGGTACATTATTGAGGGAAGGAACTGAAACGTGAAAAGTGAAAAGTAAAAAGTGGACAAGATAAGACTCCCCTAGTTTTCCTTTCCTTATTCTTAGATTTTTTTTTGTTTTTTTTTCCGAAAAGGCGAAGGCAGACGTTCTCTAGTGGACACTTGAAGCATTGTGGCTAAAAGGTTTTCGAGACTCGGGACGGATGACTGTAAAAATGGGAATCCAGAGGAATGCCAAGAGATTTCTAATCCTTGGAAAAGTAAGAAGACAGTATTCTGTGAAAGTGAATTTAAACTACAAGATAGTTATTTAAAGAGGAGTATTGATGAAATTACGATACGAAAATCGAGATTCTAGTGTACTTGTTTAATTTGTTGTATCTATTTTATTTTTTCATCTACTTTAACTTGTTTTTTATGGGAGATAAAAGATGACAGATGAGAGGTAAAAGATGAAAGATAGAAGGTAAAAGATAAAAGATGAAGGATAAAAGATGAAAGATCGAAGATAAAAGATAAAAGATAAAAGATAAGAGGTAAAAGATGAAAGGTGAAAGATAGCAGATAAAATATAAAAGACAAAATGTAAAAGTTAAAAGATAATAGATAAAACATAGAAGATTGAAGATAAAAGATAAAAGATAAGATGTAAAAGATGAAAGGTGAAAGATATCAGATAAAATATAAAAGAGAAAAGGTAAAAGTTAAAAGATAATAGATAATAGATAAAAGATAGAAGATTTAAGATAAAAGATAAAAGATAAAAGATAGGAGGTAAAAGATAAAAAGTGAAAGATGAAAGATAGCAGGTAAAAGATAAAAGATGAAGAATAAAAGATGAAAGATAAAAGAGAAGAGGTAAAAGATGAAAGGTGAAAGATAGCAGATAAAATATAAAAGACAAAAGGTAGAAGATAAAAGATAATAGATAATAGATAAAATATCAAGGGTGAAAGATAGAAGATAAAAGATAGAATATAAAAGATGAAGGGTGAAAAATAACGATGATAGATAAAAGATGAAAGATGAAGGGTGACAGATGAAGATAAAACATGGAAGATAAAAGATAAAAGATGAATGGGGAAAGATGAAAGATAGAAGATAAAAAATAGAAAGTCAAAAGATGAATCCAGAGGAACACCAAGATATTTCTCATACTCGGAAAGGCAAAGAAGGACAATGTTCTGCGAAGATTAATTAAAATCCTGAGATCGAACTTTAAGAGGACTTTTAATGAATTTTTAACGAGAAATCACATATTGCATCCCTTCCGCCAATCAATTAAAAAATTGCCCTTTATACTCTATCTAAATCGATCACCTTTGACTCTCTGCTTTAATCTTGGCTGATAAATTTGTCACAGGCTGCCCGTGGCAAATCAAGTTAGCAACGTTTTGTTCTCACTCTATGGGAAAACCATAGACCATTTTCAGCCCTCCATAGCCCAGCATCCCCTAAAATCAATACCGAGCAATATTCGTTCCTCATTGTGGTAGGTCGAGTAATAAAACTCGGTACTTTGTCCTTGTAAAGCGAACCCACACAATGTCATAATGAATTCTGCAATGTATACTACATATATGTGGGAAAGAACGTTAATCAATCTCTCATTGACGATAATTTATTCGTTCGATTCCACAATGGACTTTTTTTAAACATGGGAAGGTAGTACATCGATTTCTCATTGAAATGTCTTATCTTCGTGATTACAAAGACACGAGAACATAATTAGAGATTTTGATGTATCGATTCTTCATGGATGCTCAGACTGGAATTGGAGGTCAGGTGTTTCTTTAATTGTGGAAATACTTTATAATAAAAATACTAGGAGGAATTCTATATCGTAGTTGTAGCATTATTGTGTAGGGTGTAACAATATTTTCGAAAAAGGACACCGAAGTTGGAATTTTTTGAAATATGAGTTCCCAATGTTGATATTTATGCTGGGCTATTTCAAGTTGGGGAATTCCTTCTAATAAAAACAATACCATTAGACTGAGAACTTTTTCTCTGAAACCGACGAATCATTTGCGAATAAACAGGATGATTAAATTCTTGACCATGGTAAACATAGTTGTCGCGCAACTTCCACAAATCACTTTTTTCCTTGCACTTTTTCAACAACTCTTACTATTCCGAGTTGGAGAACTCGACGAAGGAAAAATTCACGTCGACTCTGCGAGTGCTGAAACGGAACGAAGGACGTGGTCACCAAGCCGTGAAAATATGGACAGCAAAGTGCTTTATTCCTGGACGGATGCTGAAGGAAGCGTAATTAAACTCACTCGAGCTGAATAGCTGATTCCCTCGTGTCGTCGACTCCATCGGAGAGAGCAAAAGGAACTTTTGTTGTCGGTCATTCGCATTCCATTTTCGTCCTGGCCACTGACCACGAAGATCGTTGCGAACCAAGGAAAAGAATAGAGGACTCGCAAATTTACTGGCGCAATTTTATACGAGGATCCCAAATCTCTGAAAGTTCCAGGATCAAGTTGGATCCAACTTACATATAACCACAAGATTCGATTTCTTCATTTTACTCCACAAATATTGTAATCAGATCCTTTCTCGTTCTGTAAAGCTACTTATTTTCTAACCTGAATTAGGCCTACAGAGCGAAAAAATATCTAGTTTTAATATTTTCCTTGTAAAATGTGACTAAAAGTATTTTTTTTTCTCCCTAGAGCGACAAAAGTATTAGCCTGTATACAAAAGAACTTTTAAGTCCCTGGTTAGTACCTCTCACCTCCTAGGGATTAAAACGTACATTTTAGTCCCTAGGGAGAAAAAAGTACTTTATAGTCCCGCTTTCTAGGCAAGAAGAACAGGTGTAATTTGACTCTCGTCAAAAAGTTTCTCTTCTCCCCCTTGGTGCATAATATACTATTATATTTTCATTCTGAAACTAGATTGGAAGATTTTAGTGTCTCGAAGACTCGTAACACGCAGAAAATTGCAGGACAAGTGTTCGAGGGAGGAGATACGGTTCAATAAAGAGAATGCTTTCGCTATTCTTGGCTCACCAGCTCACCACATTTCTCGATAATAATTTAAAGGATTTCCAATGCGGACGGCTTTTTCGGCGTAAGAGGGCAAATTCTATGAGACAGTTCTGGCAAGAGGGGCCAAGGAAATCAATAGCGTTGCTAGGCTAACCAAAGAGTATGGGACGATGCCGTTAAAATCCGAGCCCGGAAGGACCGTGCGTGTGCGCTTGTGTACGCTTCAAAACTTTTTTACGGGACGGATATCAGGTTCAACATTTTTAAAACGATTTCTGTTGTCGACACGGGCCGAGAATGGTCCATTCATACAGACACTTCCGCCAGATAAAAAAGTTGTAGTTCTTTTTTTTAAAGATTCTTCATTCTAAGTAAGGACTTTTTCTGAATGCAAATTCAGATCCGGATAAAAAGTTGTTTACGAGAAGAGAGTCTGAATATTCTTGAGAAAAGTTTCTATTTATTAGAGGGCCTTATACCCAGAAGTAAAGTTGGATGACTTTCGTTTAGAGGAATAAAGGTAAACTCTTTGGTGCTTTTATTACAACCCTGCGGAAAGAGCACCCCAATAGTTGCCCTTTAATGTCGATATCACTCCACATAAGCTCTTCCACATGAACAAGTCAATTATCTGGAACTGACATGTTGAAGATGTCCCTTAGCTTCAAATTTCAGCTTGGAAATTCTATTTCCTCATCTTACTCAACAAATATTAGAATTAGCTATTTTTTTCGCTTTTTAGATGGATGTTCATTACATTGATAAATATATAGCGGAAAAGAATTTTTATTCCCTAAAAAGGAACTTCTTACTCCCTTGGGAGTGAAAAGTAGAACTTACAAATGCGAAATGAGGAATATGAAATGAATTCGAAAAAATGATGAGAAATGAGTAATGAAGAAGAATAAACCCGAAATTTGGAATACGGAATTAGGGTCAACATTATTTACATATCAAGTCACTTTTTAGTCTCTAGGAAGTAAAAAGAACCTTTTTTTGATTCTGCAGCGGGACTAAAGCTCTACTTTTTCTCTCTAGGGAGTAAAAAATACGTTTTACTTCCTGGATACTAAAAGGTGACTAATAATGTTGCAACTAATTCCGTATTCCTCATTTCGCATCCCAAATTTCGAATTCGCCATTTATCAACCTTTGTCCCTCATTTCGTTTTCCTCATTTTAAAATTCCCTATTTCATATTTCTCATTCTTCATTCTTCTTAAGTTAAGTGTAAATCCTCCTGACATATTTTCAATCAAATAAAGTGTTATTAAAGTGCAAACACGAGGATCTAGACATCATATAAGAATTTACTCTCTAGAAATAAAAATGAAAGGATCCTGCAAAATAGGGGATGCAAAGGGGAAAAGAAACAGGGTGCCAGAATTGTCAACGGAACCCCTCTATATCACGTCCTTTCACTGATGATACATGACGCTCGACTTCAGAGTAAGTATCGTCTTTTAAAAAGAAAATGCACACTAATTTTCTAAATTGGATTCTTGCGAGTTCTTTCAATATTATGAAAGACAAAGTGATATCAAGTCAAAAGTCTGTTTTGCTTGGTTTTAGAATTTGTAGACTGTCAGCGTTTATCCAACGCCCTTAATAAACAAAAATTTAAGTTCCTATTCATAGAACTATTACTTGGAATCTATAGACCCTTGACTAGCGGTACTTAGTTTCGGCTTATTAGCCAGTGTCACCTTTCTTAAAAGATTCTATCCAAATATTGTTCCTGCACTCGAGAAGTTTTGATCCCTTCCGTGATTGTCTTTCGGTCGACCGATAACGACCTGCACTACTGATCTTTAGCATACATTGAGAATTCTATGGGAAAATTGTATTGACTCAATACGACATTCCAGTTTTGGCGGTTCGTAACCCTGAACAGAAATCTTTTTGCTCTTACCTCTACCTCAGACTACCAACTGTCCCTCAAGTTGCTGGAAATTCTATTAAAAGATATTTTTATAAACAAATTTTTATAAAAAGCATTTTTTTACTCCCTAGGAAGAAAAAGGTACTTTTTAATCTCTAAAAAAGTACAAAGTAAAGAAAAAACAGTAGTAAATCAGGACTGATAATGATTTTTTACTCCCTAGGGAGTGAAAAGTACTAATCTGAGACTAAAAAGTATTTTTTACTCCCTAGGTAGTGAAAGGTACCAACTTGGGACTAAAACATACTTTTTAGTCCCTAAAAAGAGTATAAAATCAAGAAAAAGTGTCCTAAAAACACTGCAATTGTCACGAAAAGGCCGCTGCCTACAATTTTTTTTGCAATAACTATTTTAGCCCCAGGTTAGTACCTTTCACTCCCTAGGGAGTAAAAAGTACTTTTTGTTTCTGGGTAATACTTTTTACTCCATGGGGAGTAAACAGTACTTTTTAGTTCCAGATTATTACTTTTTTTTTTATTTTTTATTCTTTATAGAAACTAAAAAAGTACTTTTTAGTACCAGCATAGTTCCTTTCACTCCCTAGGGAGTAAAAAATTACTTTTTGTCCCTAAAGGGTAAATGGTAAAGAAAAAAAGTACTAACTTAGGACTAAAAAGTACTGTTTACTCTCTAGGGAGTGAAATAAGGAATGCGAAATGAGGGATGATGAATGAAGAATGATGGATTTTAAATGAGGAATGCGGAAGTGGGATGTGAGGGGTGAAAAATGCAAATTTAGGTTTGAGGAATGCAAAACAAGGGATACGAAATGAGGAATGGGAAATTATAGATAAAGATTGAGGAATACAAAATTAGGCATGAAAATGAAGTACAACAACTGTGAAATAAAAAATGTGGACTAAGGAATGCCAAGGATTTGCTGGAAATTCTATTAAAGATATCTTTATAAATAACTTGAGCAACTTAGATAACTTTCTTCTACATGCTATTATCATTTATAAATAACACAACTTTCATAAAGTTCTCCCAAGGATATGACCAGAATCTACCGCAACCTCGAGGACATGAACAGGTTCGCAACTATCATCAAATATGGCTATTGCAATGAAAATGGCTCATAGGTGATAATCTTAGATGCTAGCATCCGCCAAATGGAGCATCAGCAAGCTCTTGTACCGTAAACTCTGGAGTCAACGAACGAGAAAGTCGCAAGGTCGTTCGTCGACTGATCGCGAGCGATCAACCGAGAACCAGTCGCAACGAGTTTCCGGTTTCCTCTGAATTATCTACCTCTATTTCTTGAAATTGCATTACTCCTAGAATCTTAGCGAGTCTCTATAAAATGTTGATAACTTTAAAGATTCATAAAATTTTTTACAAAAAAGTTCTCAGGGAATATGTTGGGGTAATAAAGATTAGATTTGATACAAAAGATATTTTAGACATTTCCTCTAAGCTAGAGGAAACTAAATGTGATCCTTGCAAAAAATTCTTTCTGGCGTCAGATCACTTAGAAATTTTATTGCGTTTCCTATTTGATGCAGAAAATCATTTTTATTATCATCGTCGGTCATTTAAGGGCCTTGAAAAATGCGGAAGATTATTTTTAGAAAATTTTATAGTTAATAGATTTCCAGCTAGTTAGAATAAATTGACGTAGGACTTTTTATAATAAATTAATGATTTCTGCCATTCATCATGCCTATGAAGTGGGGCTAAAGTTCTACTTTTTAGTCGCTGGGGAGAAAAAAGCACTTTTACTCCTTATGGACTGAAGATAATTTACATATAGTATTTTTTTGACCCTAGAGAGAAGACAGAACTTATGAAGAATTAAGAATTTTTAAATGAGGAACAAGAGGTGTTAAATGAAGAAATCGAAATTTTTCTCCTTAGATGCTAAAAGTACTTTTTAATACCTAGGGGTTAAAATGTAATCATTTACTACCTAGGGAGTGGAAAGTACAAACCTGGGACTAAAAAGTACTTTTTAGTCTCTAACCAAAGTAAAAAGTAAAGAAAGAACAATTCTTGGTCCTTACCTAAGAGAAAAAATGATTTTTTACTCCCTAGATAGTAAAAAGTGCTTTTCAATCCCAGGTTAGTATTTTTTCACTCCCTAGGGAATAAAAATTCATTATTAATATTGGGTTAATACTTGTTTTTCTTTACTTTTCTTTAGGAGTAAAAAAGTACATTTTAGTCCCAAGGAAGTAAAAAGTACATTTAATCCCTAGGGAGAAAAATTTGAATTTAGGCTCGCTTCTTGGAGATGAAGAGCATCCCTCATTCGTCATTTTTAGGGACGAGGAATGCGAAATGAGGAATATTGAATACAAAATAAGGAATCAGGAATTTAACTGAAAAATTAATCGACACTAATAAACTTACTTTCCAAAGAACATTGAAAATAATTTTAAAAAGCAAGGAATTGAGTTGAAATAAAAATATAAAGTCATATCAAAGGTTCTTTCCCCATTGATAAGAGTTGTAGTCGAGCAAGGTACCTTAACATAAGTTTCGTCTCTTTCGTGATCGTAAACAGGTGTAAAAAGCTTGCTCGATATACCGGCAGCTGTACCGAACGGAAAACGTAGTTATGCATAAAGCAAGCGATATATGTGCGTACACCAGACAGTATATTTGCGGAGGTGCGCCCGTAACTACATAGATACGTGTCGAGGGAGGTTGCCTGAACCACAGGTATTCTTTCAGAGCTCGTAAAGAGAGCAACTTATGGTAGGAAAGTAGACGCACAATTAAATATTTCCAAAGTGCATAAATTATCTTTTGTAAAACGTTATTTGGAAAATTGCATAATTAGATTCAATTAGATGAATCTCTGGAAATTGGAATTTGAAAATTGAAAAAAATTTTGAAGTTGATTGAGAAAAATGGAGTTATGGGGAGGGGAGAGTGGATAAGGGAAGGATGAAATTTGGAGGAGTGATATACTTTGTATTAGGAGAGGAGATTTATAGTGAAGAGTTATAGAGATGGGGAGGGGCATATGAGGGCATAGGGTCAATTATAATGATTTTACATATGTTGAGGATGGCAGATAAGAGGAGGGGATCTATGATGAGGGTTTATAGGCGAAGGCATG
>CAJFCP010000560.1:12226-31573 GCA_904066005.1 Synergus itoensis | reverse complement strand
TTAGGAATTGGTGATTCTCGCAATAATAAAGAGGTTTTTTTTTCCCCTGGGTAATTATCGGAAAATATTCACCACTCCTTGAAATCTTTCGATATCCTTTAAAATCCTTTAAATCTTGCAGATTGGCTTCCTCTAAATAAGACCTTTCGTTTAATCGTTATTATGATTTACCGACTTGATATCGTCGTCGATAATTGCTCTATTAAAAGA
Source organism: Synergus itoensis (assembly GCA_904066005.1). Taxonomy (NCBI): domain Eukaryota; kingdom Metazoa; phylum Arthropoda; class Insecta; order Hymenoptera; family Cynipidae; genus Synergus; species Synergus itoensis. The sequence goes on along the minus strand of CAJFCP010000560.1, from coordinate 31,363 downwards.
CACCCTGCTCCCTTGTTGTTCAAGTTGATGTAAATGTTGTCTTGATTGCAATTTTGCAAAATACATGTTGATCGTTGATCAAGCATCGATTCACGATACACCTTCGATTCTAATTAGAATTACCCTAAAGTGTTCAATGAACCATAACGAGGTAAAACCTGTTATCGCGAGCCTTGCGCTGAATTATATCTTCAGCCTCGGGCAGAACTCGAGGCTGGCATTCATTTTAAATAAAAGGGGACACGGTATGGTAAAGACTACGGGGTCAGTAATTGATGGCTTTTAATAGTCTCAAGATTACGATGCACCAACTTTTAATTGCCATGAAATACTTGTTTCTATTACCTTCACTAAATTAACGCATGAAATATCTTCCGAGCTGCCCGACAACGAGAGAAGCAACAACTCCCATCTTTAAATAACTTTAGATGACTTTAATGAAACTTGAAATTGATTTACAAGCAGGGGTTTACAAGTAGGACTATTTTTACACCTGCTTGACATACTGGAAATCTGCAGGTGAGGTTCTGGAAGCAGATTTGGGGATTAGAAGACTTTTTTACAAAAAATATCTGATAAAAACTATAGAGAGCTCTCTGAGCATTCTATCAGACGCTTATCCACGAAAAGTGAGAGTCTGGAAAGGTGTGTTTACTCTCGACTGCGGGCCACTGTTCAAAAAGCCTCAGCAAACATAAACTACCGTCTACTTTTACTTTTATTTCAAATAAAGAGTATGTTTGAACATTATAATATATATGTGTAAGTGCACGTCGTTCTTCTCAGTAAAGTTTGTATTCTAGGGTTCTAGTACCCTCGTTATTATCAGACACTACGTCATTAGTCAGGTCACTAGAACCCTGTTCTCACTTACATTACAAATATTTAAATGCATTAAAATGGCAGTATTCAAAGGAAATACAAACTTTATTAAGATAAACGTCAATGTTTCTGCATGAAAACATTGAAAACGTTGATACATGAAAATGTTTACAGTTATTTTACAATCATTTTTCAATGTTGCATGACAATATTGTCAATGTTTCTGCAGGGAAATATTATCTATGATGCCATTTACATTAAAAGTCTAAAAATGAATTAAAATTAAATAATGACGTCATAGTTTACCATTTACCCTTAACGTAGTTTCCAAAGGTATTCAAGGAGTCTCTTCGCTTTTTGCATGCAAGTGAAGAGTAGATTAGACCCTCGCGTTCTTAATTTGCTCCCGAGCCTGGGAACGCTTCCCAAGTTAATTATGACAATTAGCGAGAGCATCTTTGCGCTCTGGAGTTTGGCCCGGGGGACCCTCATCCTGCCCCCCCCTCCTCTCCATACCGGAGTCAACTTCCGCGTGCCTTTCATGAATGCAGGCTTTGAGCCTCGGGACAGGTTGGCGGCATAGGCTCGTTAGGTGATCATCAGCGATTTATTCTTAAATAGAACAAGTTCCCTCTCGAAAGAGTAAACTTTTTGCGCGGCTTCTTCATTCATCGAGAGAAAAAACATAATAACAATTAGCGTCTAAATCTCGATTGAATATTTCTATTTAACGATCTGAGGCTGCGGTCCGCTAATTAGCAATATTAATACACCGGCTTTAATTTGATTTATATTGCATATTACGAGGGGAATAATTGTGCTTCGGGGAGGAAGCAAATGACTAACGTTAACAATTAAGTCGAGCGAGTAACATGTAATGCACGCAAAGGAACGAGATATATCCGATTACTTCGGGCCTCGTCGTTCACACGAGGTGAGGGTGCTCGCGAGCAACAGGTCGCTAACGCACACAAACGTGCTCACTATTTATAGACCTACCTGTGCTAAAATGACTCAAGCGAGGTCGGGACTTCCCCACCGCTCCGACGCCCCTGAATTTTCATATCTTCGCGCTTTAGGCTCGCATCGACAAACCTTCTTTTGATAATTTTGTATCCGAACCAAACAGTTTCATTCAGATCTAATCCGAAACTTTTAATCCGAATTTTAAAAAACCGAATTTTAAAAAACCCATGCAATTCCCTAAAATCCTTTAAAACCCCTTTAAAATTTTACAAAATCTCTTAAATTCTTAAAAATCCTCGAAAAAATTTTGAAATCACGTGAAATCCTACGAAATATTCAAAAATCCTCCAAAACACCATAAAGACACTGAAATCCTTAACAACCCCATGAAATTCCCTGAAATATTTTTAAAACTTCCAAAATCCATGAAAATGTTATAAATTTCTTTCAAATACTTTTAAATATCAGAAAATGTATTGAATTCTTTGAAATCACGAGAAATCCCTCTAAATTCACTGAAATCATTAAAAACACATAAAATTCACCGAAATCCTTAAAAATCCCACGAAATTCCTTGAAATATTTTTAAAACCATAAAAATCCATTAAAACGCAATAACTATTTTCAAAATACTTTTAAATTTCAGGAAATGCATTAAATTCTTCGAAATTCCATAAAATGCCTTAAAACCGCGAAAAATCACCCCAAATCGACTGAAATCAATAAAAACCTACAAAATTCCTTGAAATCCTTTGAAATTCAATGAAAAAATCTTCAAATGTAAAAAAAACCATCTGATAAAAATTCTTCAATCAGCCCATCCTATTGAAAAGGAGACTTTGGACATTCTCAGAAAAACAGAAAAAAAAAAAAATTAAAATACCATGACTTGCGGTTAGTGAAAGGATCCTTGCTGTCTGCTCAACTTGGACTCTCGCACTTACACGTGTAACTTTGTTAACAAGATCTGCAATTGAAATCTCAACATTTCCTTGCCGCGTCCTTTTGACTCCTTTTGGTGTTTTTATGATGCAAAGTCGTTCTGAAAAACCAAAAAGAGGCCTGCCTCCCGTGGATTGAGACTCGGCAGAATCGTTCTGAATTTCTGAAATTCACTGGGGAATTGTTACTTGTTACCTAAAGTAGTTCTGTACCGTTGCTCTTTGCAATAAGTAATATACAAATTGCGTACGTGCTTCGCAGCACAAATTATCAGATAGACTGGAGCAGCAAGGATGGGATATAAGGTAATAATAATAATATAATCTTTCGGCCTGGTAATCCATTATTCTGTTTATTTTGCGAGGCACAGCGACGTGGAGCTAATGCACTGAAGAGATATGCGATTATCCTCGAGTGGGAGGCTTGAGAAGTCGGAGAGAAGAGAAAAGGAGATAAAGAAAAAAAGATAGATAAAGGGAGATAAAGGGAGGAATAGAGAGATAGGAGAGAGGAGATCTTGTTGCAGAACACGCGTTGTCAATTACATGAGTTTTTGCCGAGAATCGGTCGTTCCTCTCAAAGAAGATGAAACGGTACGTCAACACCAACCGTTGATTTCCTCTTACGCAATGACGACTCCCGGAAAGGGACGGATGAAACCGTTACCACATCGAGACGAACGATCCCTCTCTATGAATCGAAAGCGATGACTTTGTCAACACTGTCATTATGTCGACATTTATCCCGGCAAAAAGTTTCGGATTGAAATTCATTCCGAACCAATCCGACATTTTCCGAATCATTCCGTTTGTATCCGAACCACACAATTTCATTCCGATCTAATCTAATTTTCAATCCAAATTAATCCGGGGCCCATTCAAAATTAATCCGAACTTTTAATCCGAATGAATCCGGTCAATCCGAATTAATCAAAATTAGTCCGAAAAATTCCGATCAGAATTAATTATAATTTTCAATCTGAATTTTAAATTATGCTCTCTTTATACAGAGCTACTTTCCTGTACCTACATCATGAAAATGTATTACGCGGATTCTTGCTGATTTACAATCCTTCTGAAAAATAATTAATAATTAGAGAAGTTGGCTATCATAACCGCTAGATCTCAACGTTAATCCTTTAATTAACTAATTCATTTAAAATGCATATTAAATGAATGCATGTGCATAGTAATTTCCGCAAGAAGCTGAAATCCACTTAACGGTATGCAAATAACTTTCATTGAATCCTGAATACATACACGAAGTGATAAAGCATTCCTGATAGATTACGTTGCTCTAAAGTCGGTTAAAATCACATTAAGTCTCATGTGACTCAAAAGACTTGAAAGACTTCAAAGATTTAAAAGACTTCAGAGTTTTAAAAGACTTCCAAGTCTTCAAAGACTCGAACGACTCATCGATGCAAATAATGACGAGATTGTCATCAATTTGCTTTAGACTTTTGCTCGTCTTGCACATCTTGCTCGTTTTGTTCATTTTGCTCCCTCCGCACCTCTTGCAGAATCTTTAGAATCTTTAGGGGAAATCTTTCCGGGAGGTGGTTCCTGTCATTCAAGTCGTTCGTCTCATTGAAGAATAATAATTAGAGAGAAAGGCAATTTGACCGTGGCAGGCAAGTAGGTAGACTCCGGAGTGTGGAGTCATAGCTGGAGTGAATAGGGTGCTGGTGATGCTGTTGATGCTGGTGCAGATGGTGCCGTTAGAGCCCGGAGGCTGTATTCGTTCACCATTACCGTGGAACGCGGAATGTGATTACCTTCACCTGGGAACCGACCGGAGACCGTGGGCGAAGAGAAGTTTACGTCGGGATCACGCCCTGGCCCGGATTCGCTCATCTTCATCTATGCTCATTTAGTACGTGGTGCATGTTTCAAGTTTTCGGAGCCACGCCATTTGATCCCTTGCCCAACGCAAACAGGCCTGCCGTCGCCCGCCGCCGCCGTCTGCCCCCCACCACGCGCCACTCGGATATCCCATTTCAGCAGAAGGCCAAAGTCGCCGCAACCCAAGTCCATCCGATATTGACTCGTCGAGCGCACCAGTTCTAAATCCTAAATCCGTCGGGTAGGTCGGGGACTCTATCGTCTTACCCCTAAGTTGGGCTAAGTTGGGTTTCCAATTTTTTTTTTTGGTATTTGTTCTGAATTTTACGAACGTAAAATTTCTATGTGGTATTTACAAGTGTATTATGATTTTTAATGATTTTCATCTCCCGGGCATAAAAAGTATTCTTTACTCCCTCGGGACTAAAAACTGATCTATTTTCCAAATTTTTCACAGTACCAAAGATTACTTATTACAAAAAGTACCTTTGTCTCCCTAGATACTAAAAACAGACGTTATATGTAAATAATTCTCGTCACTAGGGAGTACAAAGTACTTTTTACTCGCTCGGGACGAAAAACTGACGCCATGTCTAAACAACTTTAATCCCTTGGGCGTCAAAACTACTCTTTACTTCCTCGGGACTAAAAACTGATCTATTTTCCAAATTTTTGACAATACTAAAGATTACTTATTACAAAAAGTACCTTCGTCTCCCTACATACTAAAAATAGACGTTATATGTAAATAATTCTCGTCCCTAGGGAGTAAAAAGTACTATTTACTCCCTCGCGACTAAAAACCGACACGATGTGTAAATAACTTTAAATAACTTTAATCACTAGGGTATAAAAAGTACTAGTTACTCCCTAGGGATGAAAAACTGACGCCATGTCTAAACAATTTTAATCCCTTGGGCGTCAAAAGTACTCTTTACTCCCTCGGGACTAAAAACTGACCTATTTAAAAAAATTATCAGAATCCCAGTAATTATGATCCACCTAGCCTTAAATTGAACATTTATGAGACTGAGCACCTATCCACCGAACCACATCGAAGCTCGAGAGCACAAGTGGCATTATTAGTCGCGGTTCGGTGGCTTCCCAGCGACTCGGTGGACCCGGTCCTGAAACAAGATAGAAAGTAAAGAGAGACGGATTGCAGAGCAGTTGGGAAAAGGATCGAGAGAGAGGTGTCGAGTCTCTCGAGGGAGTGTGCGTGAATTTTCATTCAGAACGCGTAGCGGGTGTGTCGTTTCGTCGTTTGTCGCCTCTGGTCGTGCCTGTATTGAAATCCTCCTTCACTTGTAGTGGTGGCTTTGCTAGTTAGTAGTAGTAAGGAGCTAAGGTGGGTACTGGGTACTCATTCCCGCTCTAACCATTCACCGAATTCCCTGTTCAATGAGTCGCACACTGAATACGCAATGACGTAATGTCCCCAGTTGCCAGTTACCCACCATGGCAAGTAAAGAGCCGCGTGTACACTTTTACACTGATGCACATACCGGAATTACTTGGCCCGGCGATGCGTGTGATGCGAGTCTGGCTTTGGGTTTCCACAGGGGAATCCGGATTCATTATGATCGGCTGCGATGTAATTTACGACCTGACACATAAAACGAACACTGATGTTAACAAGCGGAGAACATTTGACGCTTAGGTGTCGCGTGTCTTCCCTGCTGCGATAAATTCACCTGCCGTAAAAGCACCTGACCCTCATCGAGTGGAGATACTTATAAAACATTAGTATCAGATTTCCAAGACAATTGACTCCATAATCACTTGCTGATTTTCATACAGAGATGGAAAAAACCTTGAATTTAGAAAATCGTTTTTTTTTTTTTTTAGAAAAAGTGGTCTTCTTTTCAGTAGAACAAAAAATAGGAAATATTAAATTCACATCTTTTAAATTAGGTTTATGAAGCGTTTTCGAGGCGTTTTCGAAGCGTTTCTAATCCGGAAACATTTTAAAACACTTCTGAACCCTTCATCCGGAAGAAACGCTTCAAAACGCTCCCATATTTCCAACCAAATGCTTGAAATACTTTAAAAACTGTTTAAATCTCGTTCAGTAACCGTCGAGGAAGCGTTTTCGAAGCGTTTTCAAAGCGCTTCCAATCCGAAAACATTTTAAAACACATTTGAAGTTTAGGTGTCGCGTGTCTTCCCCGTTGCGATAAATTCCCTTGCCGTAGAAGCACCTGACCCTCGCGGAGAAGAGCGAGTGCTATAAAACACTAGAATGCAGATTTACAAGACAATTAGACTCCATATTAACTTGCTGATCTTTATCTTCCGCGCATGTATTCCTCTGCATTCACGTGGACATGATTTGAGCTTCTGTACATGTGTTCCTGTATTCCGAAACCCGGGACATCCGGATAAATCACTTGATGCAGATTTTCCTCGACTTACTTTGTATTGCATGATGCAAATTGCAAAATATGTTTCAAGGTGCAGTTAGACTCAAGTTTTACCTCAACTGTCTGCCCGTATATTGCCATACTCGAGAGTTACAGCCTGGCGATATACGGGTTACTAATCGCTAGCGGCGAGAAGACTCAAAGTGTTACGTGACACTTAACCTCTGAATTATAGTAAAACGTCCAAGATGATTACTGGCTTGAGTCCTTCGCAAAAAGTGTATCTTGATCAAGACCGCCCTCGCGTCACGAGCGGAAAAAATGTTTGGAGTATCTTGGAGATCCCACGTCCTGATTTTAGAGGTCTTAAGATTGGGAATGAATATATACTTGTCTGAACTGAATGATGCTTCCTACTTAAGGCTCCTTTTGAGGCCAATTCTTCTGTATGGATACGATACGTTGCGAATAGATCCTGAGGATTCATCAGTCATATTTATTAATCACCATTCTCCTTTTTTATGTTTCAGATCTAACGCTGCGGAGATGTCGGCGTTGAGGGCCGGGCTCTGCCGACGCAGGAATATCCTGTACCTGGTCATTTTGTTGGCAGTGCGATCCTCGCATTCTGGTAAGTTCTTGCAAAAAATTCCACCTTCACAATGATCATTTTTTCCTGTACCGAGAAGCCGTCACGCTTAAGTCTTCGGCACGCTCGAAGCGGCAAACGAAATGAGATTAGCTCGAGGGTGATTCGCACAAAAAGCCGAGAGACAAGAAAAATATCGGGAAAGAAGTCTTCTCTGAAATTGAAAATTATTGAAATTTGAGAACGCTTCCAAAATGCTTTCCATTTGAAATCAAATTGTACTTTTTCATTTTTAGAATGGGAAATAATGGAAAGCATGTTCATGAAGCGTTTTCGAAGCGTTTCCAATCCGAAAACATTTTAAAAATCTTATGAAGTCTTTATCTCGTTGAAACGCTTCCAAAACGCTTCCAAAACGCTTCTTATTTCAAGCAAAATTTGATTTTTTCACTTCCAATCACGTCTAAGTAGCATTTTCAAAGTGTTTCCAATCCGGAAACATTTACTTCTGAACCTTTCAGTTTCAAAGAATTTTATGAGATCTCGAAGGATTTTCTCTACGAACGGCATCTTGTCGTCAAAAAAAAGATTTGTTGATTTTTAGTTGTACACTTCAGATTTCTTTACATGGAGTTTCCCATGGAATCTCGAGCTCCATATTCGTCCTTCAGTGAACTCTTAAGTCTTCCAGTCCTCTCTTGGTCTCGTTCTCCTCTACATTATCATTCTCTCTACTTCTTGATCGACTTCCGACTATGAAAAGCCGGTTTCCATGAGAGGTTAAAAACCACCTGAATACTTCGGAATAAGTTTATTGTAGCATTAGTCGCTCGACAAGTTCCATAAAATTACGACTTCCTAGCAGGTTCCCTGGAACTGAAGAGATTTCATGTCCACAGAAAAGGAATATGACGCTCCCGAACATAAAAGGACAAAAAATTATCTACTCGATTTACTTTTTCTTCTCTTCGAAGTTGGATTCTCCAATACTTTTAATAGACAATTATTACGTACCATAAATTCAAAGACCGTAAGTTAAATCCTTAAAATTCCTTGAAAAGAATCAACGTTTATGAAGCGTTTTCAAAGCGTTTCCTATCCAAGAACATTTTAAAATACTTTTAAACCCTTCTTCGGGTGGAAAAGCTTCCGAAACGCTTTCAATTTCCAGCAAAACTGTATTTTTCCACTTTTAAGCAAGTTAAATCCTTCAAATTCTTTAAAAACTTTTAAAATCATGTTTATGAAGCGTTTTCAAAGCGTTTCCAATCCAGAAACGTTTTATAATACTTTTGAACCCTTCTTCAGCATGAAACGTTTCCAAAACGCTTTCAATTTCCAGCAAAACTGTATTTTCAAACTGTTAAGTGTTCCATAAAATTACAACTTCCTAGCAGGATCCCTGGAACTGAAGAGATTTCATGTCCACAGAAAAGGAATATGACGCTTCCGAGCATAAAAGAAGTTAAAGGACAAAAAATTTTCTACTCGATTTACTTTTTCATCTCTTCGAAGTTGGATTCTCCAATACTTTTAGTAGTCAATTATTACGTCCCATAAATTGAGAGATCACCGTTACGAATTCCTAATCTGCTAATATTCCTACTGAGAAATTCTATTACCTCTCGTTAAATTGCAATCTTTTTGAAGACGAATTCTGGGTCGAGTAAGAGGATCTTGTGCCCACCCTTCTCTTTTTCCACATCTTTTGCTTATTTGTCCTACTTTAGTTCATCCTCTCTCCCATACTCGACCCTAACTACTAGCCTAGGTGGAAAGGTCAGCAGCGGTCATCCAACGAAAGACATAACGGAACGCGTGGGTGCAGCGTCAGCGTGACACGTATTAAGTAATCGTATTAGTCTAGCTTGGAATAACGTGTTTGCTAATTCCACGGTCATCGATAATCTTTATCGAAAGGCTCTTCCACATCTCTATCTCATTTCAGAGTCTCCCTGCTTTCCTCTTTCATCTCTAAACATTTTTTTACTAAATCAGTCCCATCGCTGTCACCATTTAGAGACGAAAAAAACTTTTCAATTGCATCAATCCCACCGCTGTCACCAGTTAAGAAACCGAAGTTAACGCTCCCTAATTATTTTAATTTACCTTTCGAGGCAAAACTGTACTTGACCTTTGCACCACATCCGCGTGACCCTGAAAAATGAGAGGAATTTACATGCGAGGAGTGTAACTATAGCGAGCAGAGTATGCGGTTAATGGTAATGAACTTTCGCAAGGCAAGGTCGAGAGCGATGATTTCATAACATGAAACGACTCTGCTCTCGACTCTCGTAATATAAAAGCACCTGGTGGACTCTCTTTCTCTTTACGCGTAATGTACGCGTCTCTCTTCATCCCATCGCTGCTGCTTTCGAGAGAGTGTGAAAATGAAACAAGAGGTAAACGAGTGAGACAGTACATTGACTTTCACAGTATTCTTGCCGTCTCTCGGAGACTTTAAGGCTTTGCCATTTTGTTTCCTTCTGCATTCTTATCGCGATTTACACCTTTGAAGCAGACGCAAAAATACCTAAGATTCATTTTTAAAACAGCAGTAAAAGGTTAAGGGTAATATTAATTTTAAAACTTTTAAAATTGGATTTAAGGAGCGTTTTAAAAGCATTTTCAGTACGGAAATATTTTTAAATACTTCTGTACGTTTCTTCCAATAGAAATGCTTCCAAAACGCTTCCAAAACGCTTTTTATTTGAGGTCAAACTGTATTTTTTCACCTTCAGCTAAATTAAATCTGTAAAATTCCCTGAAGACCTAAAACTCACGTTTAAGAAGCGTTTTCGTAGCGTTTTCAAAGCGTTTCCAATCCGAAATTACTTGATAATACATCTGAACGCTTTCTTGACTAGAAACGCTTGCAAAACGCTTCCGATTTGACGCCAGACTTTATTTCCACGCTTTTAAGTAAACAAAAACCTCGAAATCTCATGAAAACTTTTGAAATCACGTTTATGAAGCGAAAAAGCATAACTAGGCTAAATAAATTGAGTGTTATTTCCTGACTATAGCGAAAAACAAATCATTAACCTCTTTACTCATCCTCATCCTCAGTCATACCGTTACCTATTGTCGATCAAATATTTATTTGAGATGATGTAGAGAGTAATGAACAGCTGGTCTTGTATGAATTAGACAGTTAGATTTTAACTCATCATATGAAAAAAAATCTAAAAAAAAAGATCTAAAAAAATAGAGGTATTATAAGAAAAGATATAGGCTTCTTTGAAAGAAGAGAAGAATATTCGATCCTCGTGACGGACGATAACTGTAACATGAGGAGTCAATATAATTTTGGTGAGTCAGTGCTTCAAGAATTGCTCTCCTCTGCTTCTTTTATCGCTATGATAAATTTACTTGCCTTAGAATTAGAAGCAATAGACTTTTAAGGTGAAGATCGATAACAATGAAATATTCGATTCTTAATTCATTAAAGTTAGGCCTTAACGGTAAGAGTCAAAATACAAAAGTGGCATTGAAATCGTAAATCAAATGAGAAGGATGAATGGATTTCTTTGGGTGAAGAACGATTGTGAGACATTAATAGTCTTTATCGGCGACCTGTATAGAGACACGATGATAATCAGCGTGTAGCAAAGCGCTTTGTGCGATTACGTGCTGAACTGCGTAACGTGGAGGCATGCAGGTCGAGCCCGTCATGGGACACGAGTCACGATGGTCCCCATTCACGGAGCTTGCTGTTCTCCGTACAATTCGATTCGCTGTAAACTGTCTGCACCTCCCACGGAATGCTGATTCTCGACACAAGCATCCCATTCTCTTTCGAAAAGTCAATAATGCGTTTGTACGAGAAGACAATCTCTCAAGATCTACAAACCAAGTGTCGATTGAGCAATTTACCAAATTTTTCAAAGCTTTCACTGAGGACTCTTTAAATTACTCCAACATACGTGAAATCCTTGAAAACGTTTTAAAATAATTTGTTATCAAGTTTTATTTTTAAGCTTTTAAATAAGTTCAATCCTTAAAATTCCTTTTAAGGAATAAACTTTTAAACTTTAAAAATAACGTTTATGAAGCGTTTTCGAAGCGTTTATAAATCAAAAACATTTTAAAATACCCATCTTCGGGTAGAAACACTTCCAAAACGCTTCCAAAACGCTTCTCATTTAAACGTTTCACATTTTTTTACACTTTTAACTAAATTTAATATTTTTAATACCCTAAAAATGTTTAAAATCACGTTTAAGAAGCGTTTCTGAAGCGTTTTCGAAGCATTTCTAATCCGGAAACATTCTATAATTCTCTAAGATCTATTTTTTGGTAGAAACGCTTCCAAAACGCTTCCATATTTGGAACTGAATGCTTGAAATACCTTAAAAACTAAGTCTCTATTAGTAAGCTTCTGAGAAGCGTTTTCGAAGCGTTTATAAAGCGTTTCCAATCCAAAAACATTTCAAAATACTTCTGAACCCTTTTTCAAAATTGTATTTTTACACTTTTAATAAGTGAAATCCTTAAAATTCTTTAAAAACTTATAAAATCGCGTTTATGAAGCGTTTTCGAAGCGTTTCTAAGTCAAAAACATTTAAAAATACTACAGAACCCATCTTCTGATAGAAACGTTTCCAAAACGCTTCCCATTTTAAGCCAAAGTGTATTTTTAAAAATGTTTAAATACTTAAAATACTTGAAATCCATGAAATCGAAATCTGTTCTACCCTGAAGAATTGACTGCTCTTCACAAAAGAAGCTATCAAATCAAATTCCTAAAATAATTAAGTTAAAATAAATAGAAACAATAAATAGTCAGAGAAAGCAAAAACAGAGACATGAAAGATCAACAATCGTGTCGCTGATGGGAGTTAGTGCATTTCGGGAACAATTGAAGGCAACCACTGTGTGCGACACTTCAATCCCGGAGAAATTGCGAAAACGATGAATGCTAGAGAGATAGGGAGACGAGGGATGCTGTATTCTGTATTCTGTATTCTATGTTCTCGCCATACAATTCGTTCGACTAGGGTGAGGGTGTTAATGAGAATTCGCCCACGTACATGTTCGCGCCATATGACGCTTTGACTCATTCCGTTGTTGAGCCAGAGAGCCAGAAGCAGGTCCAGGTCCACCCTCCAAACAAACATATCCCAGCAGTAATTACTATGATAAACGTCTCATCCTGAGGGTACATTCACTAAGCTTCTTGTGCACTCATCAATTTATCTTCCGTGCACTTGAAAATAAATGAGTCTGCATAAACTCACGATCCATCGAAGCCGTGGTAATACCAGCTTCGTAATTTCTTAAAGTACACTTGTCAATTAAATCTGACATTAAAATATTTGCCAATCCATTTCCTGCTTCGAACTGACACGTCTTTTCATTTTAAATACTTCTGAACCATTCTTCCGGTAGGAAAGCTTCCAATTCTTGAAAACTTTTTAAATCATATAAAAAAAAATTTTAAGGAGCGTTTTACAAGCGTTTTCAAAGCGTTTTCAATCTAGCAACATTTTAAAATTCTTTTAAACCCTTCTTCTAGTAAAAACGCTGCCAAAACGCTTCCACAATTTCCAAAAATGCCTCGCTACTTCCTTCCGAGAAGAATCTTAAAACTTTAAAGGGATTTCAAAATATTACAAAGGAAAGTAAATTCTGGAATTTTGATACCTTAATTATAATACACGCTTCAGCTCGGGAAAATCAATGTTAAAGGGTACCTTGTATCGACTAGCTGCCGTTACCAAGACAATAACCTGATTCTCTCTTTTTGTTACAGCTCCAGTATACGATCAAGATACCACACAAGTAGCAGAGTACGATGGAGGTATGTTCAAGTTTTTGTTTCTCTAAAAACCGTTATCCGAAGTCACATGAAATGATCTTTATAGAAAAGACAACAGCTTTCAATTTTGCAGCAATGCTGAAAACGTGTTGAAATCATATTGTAGCAATATTGTAGCTCTTGGTACAAAAAAATCCCACAAACTAATATTGATTTCCACCTACTGATAAGCTTTTCTCCACAGGTGCAGCAGGTTGTTATTATAATTATGAACATTACGAAGAGGGTGACCGTATAGTAACGAACGAGCCATGTCTAAACTGCACGTGCCACAACCGAATGTTGATGTGCTACTTGAGGGTATGTCCATTCACAAAGGCAATCGGTCAGGATTGTGTCGTCGAAAAACGACCCGATCAATGTTGTCCTGTGATAACATGTCCCGAGGTACCAGTGCAACTCCTAACTTCCACAACAAACACTCCAGCAAGTTCTGGGTCAAGTGAACTTGGCTTCCGAGACAATTATGGTTGCAACGTGAACGATCGGTTCTATGCTGATGGCGCGCAGCTTCCAATTGATTTCCATAATCCATGTGAACTCTGCTATTGTATCAGGAACAGGACGACTTGTGTCATGCAGGAATGCACATTAAGAGTCGCAGGATGTAGGCCAATTTATCAACCGGGAGTCTGCTGTCCAGTCAAATATAGCTGTGGTATGTATCAATATCTGCACTTTTTTATTTTTCTTCCGAAGCTCCGGTAAATGTGAAGACAATTGGGAACAGATTGATCAGCAAGAAATTTGAAATTTCTAGATTATGACGAAATAACGGACGAAACAACGCCTACACCTGGCCTCGTGATGACCACGACTGTGGCACCTGGCATTAGTGGACCGCAATGCTTCCACGAAGGAAAATTGTACGAAGATGGAGAACTAATTTATTCGACGCAGCCTTGTGAACACTGCTACTGCTTCCGTGGTGATATAGCCTGTGCCGTTCAAGACTGCGGTACGCCAATGAAGACCCATGGAAAGAATTGCACTGCCCTTCCCCCTCCCGAAGGAGAGTGCTGCCCAACCACGTATCAGTGCGGTAAGAACTCAATTTGTTTTGAAAATTCATCAATCTTAAAAATAGAGTCATTATCCTCCCAGTCCAATTCAATCTTTTCAAGATTGGTTTCAGACCTTCAAAGTCTAAATATGCTTTCTCTATTTCAGAAAATGACTTCGAAACCGTGACATCGCATATTCCTGAAGATGAAGACCAGCAGAAGACTGAACCTGGTATGGAAACAACTGTGGAAGCTGGTGCTGCTGTCACTCAAGGAACCGTACCGGATCATAAAAAAGAAGAGAAACCTGAAGAGTTCCCAGGAGCAAATAACTTGATTCCTGAAAATCATGAATTTGGTGATAAGACTACGGAGAGTGCCGAAGAAGGTATGAAGACAGAAAAGCCTGACGAAGTGGAACCAATGACTGTTTCACCCATAGAGAGTGAGACACCTAAATCTGAGGAAACAACGCCAGCAGCTTCTCTTCCTGAAACTGAGGATAAGACCTTGGAATCTGAAGGAGAGAAAACTACGAAAGAAACTCCAGCAACTTCAGTCACGGAAGAAGTTCCATCAGCTGTGACTGAGATATCTAGTCCTGCTCCTGATCTTCCATCCAGAACAGGAGACGAAACTACTACAGCTGAAGAAAAGGCACCTGTAACTTCAACTCCAGAAACGGAAGAAAAACCAACAGCAGAGCCTGGCATTCCTGAAGAGACTTCGACTGGAAAGGAAGAAGAGAAGGTCACTGAAAAGACTGTGGATGTAACTTCCGGTACTGAGACTTCCTCCGATCAGACCGAAAGTACTCTCTCCCAAACGACGCCTAAAGAATCTGAGAAACCAGAGTTGGAACCAGAGTCAGTGGAACCAGAAGTAACAACTCCAGGAGCTGAAGAGGCTTCTACTTTGCCTACTGAAATTAAGGGAAGTACCGAAGCCGAAGCAAGTAAGGAAACACCGACAGAAGTGACTGAATCTTCTCTTGTGACAGTGGTGCCAACATCTGGTGACGCTGGTTTATCAACTGAAGCTGTTGAAGAAGAAAAGGTTACCCCTGAAGAAGTCTCAAGACCTGCGACGGAAGGACCTGAAGGAATTACTGAAGTTTCGAGTGCTGCAACTGAGGCTGAAACGTCTGAGGAACCAATCATTCCTACCTTGGGCCCTTCGGGCATTTTACCTCCAGTAAGAATGCCAGAACACAAAAAAGAAGACAGTGAATCAGTCAACGAAGTTGAAGTTGGTGAGGGATATCGACCTACTGGACGACCGGATATTCCAACTGATGCTCAAGTAACCGAAACCAACGAATTTGGACCAACCACTTTCGTTCCTACGACTTATTTACCTCCCGTGACAACAAGTAGCGATCAAACAACTATTTCGGAAGAGTCTCTTGGAAAAACTACTGAAAAGTCTATGACAGAAGAGAAAACAGAGCAGCCGGATGTTTCGGTGAGTGAGGGTGGAGTTACGGTTGTGCCCGAGACTGAAGGAAAATTGACAACTGTTGCATCGGAAGAAGGTCCGATCGTATCTTCAGAAGGTCCTAAAGAATCTACAGAAGGACCTAAGGAAGTTACAGAAAGTCCTAAAGAATCTACTGAAGGTCAGAAAGAATCTACTCAAGGTCCTACGGAAGTAACTGAAGGTCCTACGGAAGTAACTGAAGGTCCTATGAAAGTAACTGAAGGTCCTACGGAAGTAACTGAAGGTCCTAAAGAAGTTACAGAAGGTCCTAAAGAAGATGCAGAAGGTCCTAAGGAAGTCACCGAAGCTCCTAAAGAAGTCACCGAAGCTCCTAAAGAAGTCACAGAACCTTCAAAGGAAGCTACCGAAGGTCCCAAAGACATCACCGAAGTCCCTGAAGAAGTCACCGAGGAAGGTACTGCTGAGGTGACAACACCACTGCCTTCAGGAGAGGAACAGCCAACCGAAAGCAGTTCTACTGTGAAGGAACCAGCAACTGAAGAAAAGGTCACTGAACCCACAGCTGGTAAAGAAGGTTCAACTGAGTCGACATCGACCGAATCTGGTGCTTCAGAAGAACCAACCGGTGTAGAAAAGGAGACAAAACCCAGTGTTTCGGAAGGAACTATCAGAACTGACGAAGTCACAGAACCTAGTGCAACTGAGAAGGAACCGGAAGGAGGACTAACACCAACGGAGGAAGCTCTTCCAGGTACCGAAAGTCCAACAGTGAAAGTAGATATTACAGAAACACCAGTTGCAGAATCCGAAGCAACGACAGCTGCAGGAGAAGCGACAAAGACTGAAGAGGAGACTTCTGTAAAAGCAGAACCGACTGAAAAATCAGTAATAGAAGAATCTGGAACAGAAAAAGAAATCACTCCTGAACAAACAGAGACACCTACTTCGTCAGAATCAACTCCCAAAGTTGAAACTGAAAGCGAAACTTCACCGACGCTCGTTACAGAAGAAGAAGCTGTAACAACTGCTAAGGTTCCTGTTATTGAGGACAGAATAACTGAAAGTTCTGTTACCGGAGAACAACCAACTGAAGCTCCTCATAAAGAGACGGAAGTCACACCTGAGAAAGAAGCAAGTGAAGCTCCTGTAACTGAAGAAGCAGTTACCAAGCCAACTATTGAAAATGAGACGGAACCCTCAATGAAGGAGGGATCCACTGAGGCAAGTGTTGGAAAGGAGGAAGAGGTTTCGAAGACACCTGAAGAAGTTGTAACCCCTGAGGAAGTCGTGACACCTTCAGGAGAAACTAAAACGGAAGTGACAGAGGAGGAGCAAGTAACAAAGATGAGCATACCAACTGAGATGAAACCAGATCAGGAAGGTTCTTCCCCTGCGACACCCTCTGAGGAAACTTCGCCAGTTGAAGTTGAACCTACTCCAGAAACTGAATCCGAACCGCCTCTAGAAGAGCATCCTTCAATGGGAATTCCAGGAGAAGGAAACTGTCTCGTAGATGGCCAGTCATACAACAACAACTCCGAAATTCCACCAGCCAATGCCTGTCAAATCAGTTGTCGCTGTATCAGCAGTATTGTCCAGTGTGATCTAGTTCAGTGTTTACCACCTCCTGTTCACTTGGCAAATTGCACACCACTGCACACCGGCTCTGACAGCTGCTGTCCTATGTACGCGTGCGATACTGAAACACCTGTCACCTTAGAATCTGATAACCAAATGGCAGGAAAGACGCCAGCTTACGGAACAACTGATCAGACTGACAAGCCTTCGCTTCCTGAAGAAGTAACTACAATTGGAGTTGAAATATCTTCAACAGAGAAGGAAGCTGTTCCAGAAACTGTAGAACCAGAGGGAGAGACAGTTCCAAGCACGTCTGAACCATCTTCGGAATCTTCGG
The DNA here is from genome assembly GCA_904066005.1 of Synergus itoensis. Lineage (NCBI taxonomy): Eukaryota > Metazoa > Arthropoda > Insecta > Hymenoptera > Cynipidae > Synergus > Synergus itoensis. The sequence continues at coordinate 13,657 of CAJFCP010000560.1, read as the reverse complement.
AAGCAGCTAAACCGGAAGAGGAAACTACCAAGTCGGTTCCTTCTGCCAGTGAAATGACCGAAGCTCCTGCTCCAACAGAAGAGACAGTAACTAAATTAGGTGAAACAACTCCCTCTGGTGAAATAATCCCAACAGCCACTACCTTACCAGCGCAGGAATTACCCAGCTCATCTGAATCTAGTCCTGGTCCTGAAATTGAAACAGAAGGAACTGAAGCGTCCGTATCTAAAGAGACAATCCCAAGTTCAACAGCTGAAGAAGCTTCCGAAACCCCGATGAAGGAAGAATCTACGGAGAAAACTACACCAGAGACTGGAACTGAAGCTGGAAAAGAAGATTTAACGACTGTACCAGGTTTAGAAGTCACAGAAGCTGCTACTGAAGGCAAGATTCCTGTTGAAGTCACTACGGCAAAATCGGATCAAGAACCAGAAGAAAAAGAACCAGAAAAGAAAGAACCTGGAACAGTAGCACCAGAAGAACCTATTACGTCCGATGAGGGAGCTACCACATCTCCAACATCTGTCGAAGAGGGCTCAACGACCTCGACATCAGTCGAAGAATCTTCCAGCACATCTGGACCAAGTGAGGAAAAAACAGTTGTCACTGAAGAAACCTCTAAACCAGTAGAAACTTCACCCGAAGAAGAGGGCACAACTCCATCTATAGAGAAAGAAACAGTTAAAGCAGAATCTCAGGAACCAACAGAACCATCACAAGTTCCAGAAGGTACATCTCCATTGCCAGAAATATCAACTGAGAAAACAGAGATACCGACTGGCGAACCGGAAAGCACAATTGAAACGTCGAGTCCCTCTTCTGAGAGCGAATCCACTGAAGAAGCTGTAAAGGGAAGCAGTACTGAAGCTAGCACACCGGAAGGTGAAGAGGTTTCGCAAACAGCTGAAGGCACCGAAGCACCAATTTCAGGACAAGAACCAACTGAGCCAAGTGTATCTTCCGAACCGGAGGCTACAAAACTACCTGAAGAACCTGGAAAGGAAGCTCCACCAGGAACTGAAGGACCAATAACGGAATTGCCAGAAGTAACTGATGAACCTGAAAAGGAAGCTCCAATGGGAACTGAAGGTCCAGTGAAAGAATTGCCAGAAGGAACCGCAGCACCCAAAACGGAAGCTCCTATAGGAACCGAAGCTCCTGAAATAGAAATTCCGGCTGGAACTAAAGCACCAGAAGATGAAACTCCAGTAGTAACGGAAGCACCAGAAACGGAATTACCGGAAAGAACTACAGTACCAGAAATTGAATTGCCTGAAGGAACGGAAACACCCGAAAAGGAAATTCCAAGCGGAACAGAAGGACCAATAAAGGAATTGCCAGAAGCAACTCAAGTACCTAGAATAGAAGCTCCAGCAGGAACTGTAGCACCAAAAGCAGAAATTCCATCTGAAACTGAAGTTCCAGAAAAAG
>CAJFCP010000559.1:0-28362 GCA_904066005.1 Synergus itoensis | reverse complement strand
TACAGAGCGAAAAAATATTTAATTTCGATACTTTTTGCATAAAACGAAGAATTAAAAATCTAACTTAAAAATTCAATATTTTCATTTTACTTAAAAAATATTTGAACTAGATATTTTCTCGTTCTGTGCGCATAATTCTAGTTAAAAACTGATTAATTCTGCACAGGGAAAAAATTTCAAATTTAATATTTGTTGAGTAAAATGAAGAAATCAAATTTTTTTATTAAAAATTGGCTCCAACACCCTTAATGAAGTATTCAAATATTGTAGTCTAAAATCGAATTTTATTCTTTACTAGCCTTAGGGTAGTTACTAGAATCTGCGAGAATTTTTAAACAAAATTCACGACTTTTCCGTAACCAATCCATTTAAATCCAACACATATGTCCATGACTTCTCTGACCGCTGGACGATAAAAGTGAAAGTAAAATAAAAAACTATGGAATCCAAACTACAAAAAAATTGCGTGAAATCAATTTCGCTAAAATAAACTAATTCGAGCTATAAACTCAAAAACCACTTCTTGTTATTACTTCACAAAATTACTTCTCGTAAATATGTCTAGGCCGTTGTAAATTGCAGTAATGTAATTTAATGAAGTGATTCTAATTTTGAATGGAATTCGTGGCTACTCTTTTATACTAAAAGTGGCTCATACGAACCGAAAAAGAATGTAAATTGCTTTTTACTTCCTCTTTTAGCGCTCGGTTTCCCAATGTACTTGCTTAGCACACTTATAACTTGCTTTTGCATAGAAGGAAAGACGTTATACAACAACTTAAAGCGCAAAAAAATGGTATATGTTTTGTTCTCAAAATAAACCTCTCTTAAATGTCAAACAAGCGAATGTAAGTTTATACACCTGCATGAAATGAGTTTTTGTAAAATCGGATCCTGGGTCTCACATTGGGACCTCTTACGCCAGCACAAGTGAAAGTTCTTAAGTAGGACGCGAGTCTTGAATCTTCAGCTGGACGTTCGCCAAATGCCCATCGCCAGATCTTCTGCCTACGGTCATCGAGTCAGAAACTTATTAAATATCGAGGCGTTATCTCCGTGCGACCGAATTCCTCTACTTTCCAACTAAAGACCTCGGGTATTCGATTTTGTCCCAAATCCTGTAGGCAGAAGAAAAGATACTTTAGCTTCATTTGTTATAATTATAATTATATATATATATAAAATTATCGATAATCGTGGGTGTTATAGAAATTATAGACAGATGTAGAAAGTTTGATTTTTTATACCATGCTTTCTATTCTTTTTTGTATTTTTCTAGGTCTTCGAAAACTTCTACTACTTTTAATAGACTACGCAATAATTATTTAAAAAATGAGTAGCTATACAGAGAAAAAAATATTGAATTTCAATATTTGACCATTTCTCTGTAAACTGGACAACTCATTGTCTCAGACCAATATTGTATAAAGAAATTCAAATTATAAATGTTTCATAAATAAATTTAAAAGATAATAACCTAATCTAGCTCTGCTTGGCATACAATATCTTTTAAAATGAAGTTTATTGTATCAAAAACTTTTTTATAAACCGTAAAAACAGTCCCCTGGCGTGTCACCGAAGCAGTACAGTCACTTCAGATTAATTTAATTTTGATAATAACTATTGGAATCAATCAAATTGTTTGATTATTCTAACAATATTATTTCATTGTTAATAGGACATGTTTATTTTTATATTAAAATATATTGCTGCCAGTCGATGCATGTTTGAGTTCACTGAAAACGTAATTGTTGGCGTTTTCCGCGAATCAACTAAACTTTATATTCATAAAATAATCATAGTTTGCTGCCCTTAAGGGGGCCCCTTATATTCATTATAGCCCCGGGCCCCGTAAATCTTTAATCCGCCCCTGGATTCAAAGCATGTGATTCTTCCAATGAATGTGATTTTAATTGATAGTAATTACATATTAAGATTTCACAGTTAAAATTTAAGTTTAAGTAAAATATTATTAAAAAAGTGTTGACCTTTTGTTTCTTTATTGTTCAATAATTTAATTCCTAAGCTCTAAAGTTTTTAAAAATAAAAAAGATTTAATTTTGGTACTGAAAATGGTATTATTCATTAAAATAAACAGTCCCCTGTATAGATTTTTCAGAAAGAGCTCAATATTTTCTAAAATAATGAAAATATTTTTGGTTCAACTGCCGTTTATTAATAAATAGGCGGATATATATCCCCTGAATAAGATTTACTAAATATATACGTTAAAAAGTTACCGAGACAGTTTTCCTAGAAAAGTCGCCCAGTTTACAGAGAAATGCCCATTTATCAAGTAAAATAAAGAAATCGAATTTTGAGGTCAGAACTTGGATCCAACGTCATTAAACTACAAATTTGCAACTTTTAAATTGTTTAGAAATCAAAAATAGTGAAAGCTGCTTGAAACAGTGAAACATTCGGCTGGTTGAAATTATTATTCAATCAAAAAGAATTCAAATTTAAACGATATTCGAACATTTCATGAAGTATTTATTTTACTCTGCTATGCTTATTTATGTTAACGCCTACGGTATGAAGAACCAATTTAATTTCACTCTTTATATAGGAAAGTGGTCATGCACTAGAATTTAGGTAAATAAGATATTACGTGCTTATTATTATTGAACTAATCATAATATTGTAAGCATAACAGCTAAAGAATAATTCTGTTCTTTAGGTTCAATGCTCACATTGTAAGTTATATAAATATTAAAAACATTTACTTGAAATTGAATGCTTTCAAATCATTAGTAATTTAATATGGGTATTAGAACCAAATTCTAACATCAAAATTCAATTTCCCCATTTTAATCATCAGATATTATAATTAGATATTTTTTCGGTCTCTTTTTCTCTTTTTCTCTCTATTTCGCTCTCTATTTTTTTCGCTCTGTAGACACATATAAATATATATATGTAGACACATAGAAATATATATATTTCTTTTAGAAATAGAAATGTGTCTACAGAGCGAAAAAAATGTCTATTGAAATATTTTTTCCTCAAAACCAGGAATTCGAAACCTAATCTCAAAATTCAAACTCTTCATTTTACTTAAAAAGTAGTCAAGTTGTACATTTTTTTGCTCTATATGCATATTTTTATTTAAAAAATGAATTGCGCTACAGAGCGAAAAAATATCTAATTATAATATTTGTTGAGTAAAATGAAGAAATCGAATTTTGATGTTAGAACTTGACCCAACACCCTTAATAGAAAAAAAAAAAAAATTGTTAAAAATATTGGCTTCAATCCACTCATCTAGGACTTATCTCTCGTAATCTTAATTAATCATTTTGATTTTTCTAATTCCGCAGAAAAATTTCATATGTACTTAAATATTAAATTAAATATAAAAGGAGAAAGGGAGAAAATCTTATAGTAAATACTGTAGAGAATTATGGCACATCAGAGAATGGTTGCTTTTATCTAGAGAATTATCATATATTAAAATAATAACAGCCATAATTTTCTTCATAATTGTCATAAAAAATAACAAATCTCTTCGAGAGAAAATAAACACTCAGGCGCTAGTATAAATAAAAAACCTGAGAGATAGTGGAAAAATACTTTGGTTTTGTATAACGATTATCATGAACTTTTCTCGGTGCATTGAAACGATTAGCTTATTTTAAACTCCATATGATAAAATCTTCATAATGCAGTACGAGTAGAAAAGAGATATGGTGAGTAATAATCAAAATTATTAAGCAAATCAACTTCATCTATTAAAATTTCTATTTCCGGCATTATTTCAATAATATATTTTACGGAAGCGTAATTTGAATTCCATCCTTATATTTCTGATACCTTAATTTGAACTTGATGAAACTTTTGATTCATCATTTTCTCTGAGTTAAAAAATAATAATTTGTTCAATATATATTTAAAAGTAGTCGAATTTTAATATAATTATAATTTAGAGGAGTTGAAATTCTGGAAGCTAGAACTTAATGTTACTCAACTTGCAAAAAATGTAAACAAGATTTTTGTCTTGCGTACTTAAAAATAACTCAAGTTGACCAACTTGAAGAAGAAATATTTCAAAGTCTACGAAACTTTTAATTCGAATCTGATAAAACATTCCTTTGATTATTTTTCCCCTAAATACATACTTAAAGCAGACTAAAAAAATATTAGTTCCCAGGATACATTTCTCTATTGCAACATTTTGGGTGGCAAGCCCACCCAACGAGGATAATTAGCAGTACAAAGAGAACCGGAAGGAATCATTTCAATTTCATTGGCCCGTGGAGGTCGCTAGAAACGCCAGACTTAAAGAAGAGTTCGAGACGATTAAAGAAAGTCGTCGTCCGCTCACCTTCCTGGTGTCTTCGCACGCTTAATTTTTCAAGCCACGTTATATCCTGCACGCTATAATACTCGTGTGGAAACCATCGCAAGGTGCAGGGTATGTGTGTACTAAGTCAGAGAAAGGTGCCCCTCCATCATCACTGACATTAGAGAGGAGCTTCTCTTTCAAAGTGGTGGTGGAATATGGTAGGGAGAAACCAAGTCCAAGTCCCAAAACTCTTCTTACTTAGTCCCTGTGTGAGGTCCAGTCAAGATTGTCTACGCACCGGTTCTCCCTATAATGTTGCTCGGAGCGAGATAACCCTGTGAGAGGTGAACACGCGGAGTCAGTGAAGTGTACCCTGTAAATAAAGGAATTTCTCTTATCATCATGCACTTCCTCAAACTGGTAATTATACAACAAGTGTCAAAAATCTTAATCAGTGCTCCCAAATTACCCCTGTTCAATTAATTTTTTCTCATTTTTAACTTGTTTCCTGCACTGACAACAATTTGTTAAATCCATCCAGCATTTTTAATTTCACTACTTTCTAACTTCACTTTATTTATTTTATCTTCTTAAGTTTCCGTCTCGAGTTTTGCGTTACGACCAGACTGCAATTACGTTTGAAAAACTGCAAGACTTTCGTACAATAGTGCTCTCGTGAAGATCTAGTGCGATATACTCAACGGCAATAAACTCAGTGGGTAGAAAAGGTGCGAAGCGCTCGGGCGTTAATTTCGAGGCAAAAATTTTCTCTTCCTTACTAGTAAATTATGCGACGAAAGCATTCTCGAGTATTCGGGCAATTTGTAAGACGAAGAGCCAATAACGACGTTGGGAACTCGCCTTGGCCATATCAGGAACTGGTTAACTGTCCATTGGGTGCTGTTAGGAATACCAATCGATCGACTTCTTACGTTTCAGGATTTCTTCTCTCTTATTGAACCAGGTCACTCGGTTAGCGATCTAACGAGCCGCATATATTAGACCCATGCCCACGAATAAACAAAATGTCTTCAGATTTTGGTAACTTTCTCTCTTGATTTCAGGCGACTCTAGTGGCTTTGATCCTCCTTGTGGAAGCCAAGGATGAGACAAAAAACCGTGGGAAAAGGCAGCAGATATCTTTTCACCCTAGAAGAGGTGCGCGACCACCTCCTTATGCTGTTCAGATGGAACCTATTGTACAATATTCCCAGCGGGATCCACTCTACAATCCTTTGGTAATATCCAAAAGCGACGATGGCCTCTACGAAGATGTTCCTCAGAGTTACTATCCTTCGGAACCTGAACCTATCATAGAAATCATCATCAAGGAGTCCAACGAGTCTTTACCTACACCAGCTCCACCTCCGTCAACTCCAAGACCTACTAAGGAACCGATACAAGTCTTCTACGTCAAGTACGAAAAGAAGAAGGGCTACGGTGATAAATCCCAAGTAGTCTACGACGCACCAATTCCAGCCCTTACACCAGTCGAAGAACACGAGAAGATTGAAGAACCAGCACCCTACCAGGAGGAACCAGTTCCAGTTACTCCACCAACAACTGAACCCCCAACGACCCTAAGAGCTATTATTCGACCCGATAGTGAGCAATATCACGCACCCGGAAACAGCGGACTCAAAGTTACATTTGGAACCGATCAAGTACCTCCAAACAACCAACACAAACGCAGTGATCTCGAACCACTAATTCATCGCAATATTCCAACTCCGCTTCCTCCTCCAGGTTCATCAAAAAAGCCTCATGGACCCTTTCAACCTCTTCATCCTATTCCTCAACGAGTGACTCCCGCTTTTCCTCAGCAGAGGATTGTCAACTCCTTCCCTCCTCAACAATTGCTACAGCAGAATCAACACCTAATTCCGAGTCAACCAATACCACCAAATCAACAACTCCCACCAAATTTCCCCGCCCAACAATTTCAAACACAGATCAGAAATCCTCAAAGGCCTCAAAGACTCCCGATTACTGTTCAAGGATTACCTGATCCCCAACAAAGACAACCTTTCAATAATATTCCACCACATCGGGGCAACTTGAATCAGCAAAGTTTTTCAAATCAACAATTTTCTAATCATGGGAATTTCAATCCGGAGCATCAACAGAATTATAAACAGCAAGAGGAACTGAAACAGAAGTACTACGAGCAGAGAAGACATCAAGAGTTAGTGAAGCAACGAGAGCAGCAGAGGCTTGCTGAGCAACAGAGATTGTTGGAGCAGCAAAAAATTGCGGAACATCAGAGGCAGGATCAATTGAGACAGGAACAACAGAAGATTGAACAGCAGAGACAAGAACAACAAAGACAAGAACAGCAGAGACAAGAACAGCAAAAGTATCTGGAACATCAGAGATTGCAGGATCAGAGGAGGAAGCAGGAACAAGAACAAAAATTGTTGCAGGAGCAGCAATACCATCAGCAAGTAAAGTATCAGCAAGTTCAGCATAATACACAAATCCAGCACAATCCACAGATTCAACAACAGCCTCAGAAATCATCAGGAGAGATTTTCAAAGCTGTCCCCAAGCTTGAACAACATTACGCCATCAGGGAAAATCCTCTTCATCCTGGCCCTTTCCCCCCCAATCCTCATCAAGTTCCACAATTCCAAGAAAGCCAAACTCAGTACTTGGCTCAAAAACCGAATATTATAGGAGATTCGAGAAATCAGCAAGTGCAGCAGCAACACCAATATCAGCAACAACAGCAGCAGCAGCAGCTTCAAAATTATAAACCTCAGCAGCAAAACCAACAGTTCTTTGTCCAAAATTTGCAGCCTGCACAACAGCAAAGAGTACAATCCCCCCCGACTCAATCAATCTGGGGAAGACCTGTTTTCCAAGGAAATTCAAACCAGAAGATCTACGCAACACCCGAGACAAAAGTAGAGGAACATTACCCATCATCGACATCAACACCTACAACCAGCAGCACAACCACGACAACAACTGAACCTTCTACAACTGTCTCTCCAAAGAATGAAGCCAAGATAAAAGAAAACATAGCAAATCTTCCCGATGAAGTGCCTGATGACATCAGAGAGCAGCTTTTGAGTTCCGGTATTCTTGGCAATGCCGATATCCAGATACTAGATTACGACAAAGTCGGTGATATCCCAATAGAGAATTTGCCGCCTGAGGCTCTGGAAAATTTCTACGGTGCAGGTGGTGCTGCAGCTACTTCGGCTAGTGAACCTGTCCCGGCTATTGCCAAAAGACCAAAGACGGCAGAAGAGTCGCTTCCAAAGAAGGTGACACCCACTGAAATCGAGCAAGCCACTTTAAGACCAGGTGGAGTGGAAATGAAAGTAGTACGCTTCGATCCCAATACAGCGCAAGGTCAAAACATAGCCGATCAGCACATTCGCGAAGACGCTACTCACCTGAATCCGGTAACCGTGGGAACGAAGGACGATCCTCAATACAATCGCTATTTGCCCCTCAAAGTGAGCGGAGCTTCCTTTCCAATTCCGGACGTTCCTGAATTGAATGGTAAAAAAATTTCCAGTGTGGTGGTGCTGGCTCCAGTTGATTACAATTTTAAAGATGAGGACGGCGATGATGACTCAAGAAAGGGTAGGAAGATCAGCGATGTTCAAGCTATCAAATTTCTGGCTGGCGAATCCCTGAAGCAGTTGGTGAAGAAACCGACAGCAGAGAATTACAAAAAGTGGCTGGACCAAGAACGACAAACCGAACCCCAGAAGCAGTCGGTTGTTTTACTTGTTACGACGTAAGTGTACAACGTCAGCTTATAATTAATAATTATAAGCCAAAAAAAACTTTTAATTTTTTTTTCCTTAGATACCGTGAAAATATCGTCCGAAATGACGAAAAAAAAATTCTGGTAAAGTTTGAGCTCTTAATATTAATATTAACAGGTGACGCTTTGTGATTTTTGATTTCCCATTTAAGGAAGTTCTACCGGTACATAGCTAGTCAGAACAAAAAATTTCGTGAATTTGACTCACGAGGTAGTTGATGTGGCAACACCGCCTCACTTTTTTTAGTGTGAGTGTACGTAGACGCACACATACATCTTTAACCTACTAACGTATACACGGGTGCGGTGTTGCCAAGCCTACTCAACATCATGGTTTTTGTAACATTTATTTACATTTTCATTGCTTTACAAGTACCCTTCTAATAATATTATAAAGCTAAAAATGTTTTTTATATATTTTTCTCACTATTATGAAAGATTTGATCGATATTTAACCGTTAATAAATGTGTGGTGGGTAATTGAATGCAATGAAAAGGTAGTTTTCCATAAGAGTACATGTTAAATGACGGAAAATATTAATTAAAATATCTTAGCTCCTATAGGTACCCCGGAATCTTAAAAATTTGACTGATTATTTTTTATGCATTTAACTAAGTGTATGTTTTAAGTTTCATCCTTTTCTGACCGTTAATTCGTTTTACGGTAGAACCTCCTTAAGGGTGTTGGAGCAAAGTTCTAATCTAAAAATTCGATTTCTTCATTTTACTCTACAAATATTAAATTTGGAATTTTTTCCCTCTGTATAATTAATCAATTTTTAACTGTAATTATGAGTATAGAGCGAGAAAATACCTAATTCAAATATTTTTTAAGTAAAATGAAAATATTCCATTTTGAAGTTAGATTTTGAATTCTTCTTTTTATGCAAAAATTATCGAAATTAAATATTTTTTCGCTCTGTATGCAGTTTGATATTTGAAAAAAGATTAGCGGTAAAGAGCGAAAAAATATTTATCTATAATTTTCGTTGAGTAAAATGGAGAATGGAATTTTGGGCTTAACACTTGGGTCCAACGCCCTTAAATAACACAGGAATTTTTTCTTATTTTGTTTGGATTTTTAAAGCATTTGAGCGAATAATTGTCTAGTGAAAACGAAAACTTATTCTTGTAGGGAATTTAACGATCTACAAAAAAGGTCTGATATGATTTTTTGCTAAGTCGACTCGTTCAAAAGTTATTCGAGGTTGAAGTCCAAGTCTAAATCGTAAAAGATAATTTTTACAATTTTTTATTTTTTTAATTTTTAATTTTCTTTTTGTAGATCGTTAAATTCCCTACAAGAATAAGTTTTCGTTTTCACTAGACAATGAATAGTTCAAATGCTTTAAAAATCCAAACAAAATAAGAAAAAATTCCTGTGTTATTTAAATGGGAAATCAAAAATCACAAAGCGTCACCTGTTAATATTAATATTAAGAGCTCAAACTTTACCAGAATTTTTTTTCGTCATTTCGGACGATATTTTTACGGTATCTAAGGAAAAAAAATTAAAAGTGTTTTTTGGCCCATTCTAATAATTATGTAATATTGTAGTTCCATTTCAGTTAAGAAGGTATTATAGTTTGACGTTTGACCAAACGTTTTTTTAAGCACAAGGAGTGATCGCAGCACGCATTTAATGAACACAATTTTGTACAACACAGACTTAAAATTTCTCGCGTATATATAAATATATATAATTTTAATACTTTTTGTGTAAAATGAAGAATTTAAAATCTACCCTCAAAATTCCATCTTTTCATTTTATATAATAATTAAATATTAAATAGTACATTAAATTATTAATTTACAGGTCAAAAGACAGCATCCAAGGAGAAAAGGAAATATTTATGTACGATGTAAGTACCCAGACTGTGAGCAGATTATCTGGTGATTTGTCCTCGGCTTTCGTGGATGCTGCAGAAAGTAATTCCGACAGTCCTGACCCTATCGATGACTCCACGATATATTGAAATGAGAAATCATTTTAAGACGTTTTATGGATAACTCAGTGGTGAAGAAATGGTTTTTGTGCCAATATCAAACAAAAGATCGTAATTTACGGAAATCGATTACGATATCGTGAAATTGAAAGCCTACTACGATCTTTATTAATAAAGTTTACTTAAGATTCTGATGTAGATACTTCGTTTATGTATTATTATGTATATACGTTTATAGCTTATATTTTTTTACGCGAAATAAATTGCAAGGTTTTTTTTATAGAAGTTGCTTTTATCTTACTATTTTCCCTTTCAGTACCTTTTTAAAATCAGAGCTTGCTTCTTTTTTCGTCTTCTACTGCTCCTGCAGTTCAAAACTACATGAATAAAAAAAAAATACAGGAATTAAAAAATTGAAAGAGATCAACTTTTTCTGTTCCTCGACTTCCTGCCGAGTTTAAGGGCGGTGTTATATGAAAATTCTATCTCCCCATTTTACACAACAAATATTATAATTCAAGGTGGCCACAAGATTCAATTTTTCAATTTCCCTGACATTTCCCTGACTTTTCCCTGACTTTTATTAAAAATGTGAATAAATTTTCAATAATAAATGCTATTGAAATTTTTCAAAAATATAGCATAAGATAACTTTAAATGTTTTGAAACTCAATGAAATCTTTTTAAATTCCCTAAAATTCTACGGAATCTTTTAAAAATATATAAAATCTCTTAAAATCCTTTTATTAAAATTCCACGACAAACTTTAAAATCCTATCAAATCACTTCAAATCACTTAAAATCCGTTAAAATCTCTGAAATTCCCGACAATCTTTCAAATCTCTTAAAATTCCTTGAAATTTCTTGAAATTCCTAGAAACCTCTTTAAATTTGTTAAAATTACACTGCAATATTTAAAATCCTACTAAAATCTCATAAATTCCTTGAGGAATATTTAAATTCCATAAAATCATTTTAAAAATGTCAAAATTTCCTAAAATTCTTACAAGCTTCTTAAAATCCTTTACAATTCCACGAAAAACTTTAAAATTATTTAAAATTCCACAAGGAACTTTAAAATACCTTAAAATTCTTTGGATTCTCTAAACACTCTTAAAAATCTCTTAAAATTTCATGAAATTCTTTTAAATTCCACGAAATCTTTCAAATATCGGTAAAATCTCTTGTAATTCCTTTAAATTCCTAGAAATATTTTAAAATCCCTTAAAATTATTGTAAATCTGTTGAAAGTATTAGAAACCCAGAGAATGTCAAGGAATGTCTGGAAATTCTTTATAATCCTTCAAAATCCTAGAAAATATTTTAAAAATCTATTGAAATATTTTTAAATTCCTGAAAATTACACTGCAATATTTAAAATCCCATAAAATCTCATAAATTCCATGAAATCTTTTAAAATTCTATGAAATCCTTTAAAATTTCACAAAATCTTTTAAAAATCAAAAATAACTTTTGAAATTTTTTAAAATTCCTTGATAAATATTTAAAATCCTTAAAATCATTTTGAAAACATAAAAATTTCTTAAAATTCTTACAAGCTTCTTAAAATTCTTTACAATTCCACAAAAAACTTTGAAATCCCTTAAAATACGTAAAAATCTCTTCAAATTTTTGAAAAACTCTTGAAATTCCTTAAAAATTTCATGAAAAACATTGTAATCCTTTAAAATTACTTTAAAAAAAAAAACAATTTTCTTAAAATATTTAAAAGCTGTTTAAAATAATTTAAAATTCCACAAGGAATTTTAAAATACCTTAAAATCCTTTGAATTCCCTAAACTTTCTTTAAAATCTCTTAAAATTTCATGAAATCCTTTTAAATTCCTAGAAACCTTTTAAAATCCCTTAAAATTATTGAAAATCATTAGAAACCCAGATAATGTCAAAGAATACCTGAAAATTCTTTATAATCCTTCGAAATCTTTGGAATGTTTCTAAAATCTGTTAAATAAACTATAAAATTATACGCAATACGACAAAAATAATGTAATTAGCATAAATGTCAATTTCTATTTTCCCTGACAACTACTCGCATTTCCCTGACATTTCCCTGACTTCCCTGACTTCCCTGACATGTGGCCACCCTGTAATTAGATAGATATTTCTTCGCTCTGTATACCTACTTTTTACATTCTCATCAGAGAATGTATTAGATTTGTGTAAAATTTGACCTCCTCATTTTTTGTCAAAACGTCCACGTTTTATGACCCCCTGAAACTGAAAAACAAGTTTTTACCAATGTGTCTGTCTGTAGATTTTTAGTTTGTAAGTACGATAACTTTCGAAAGAATTGGCCTTTGGTATATTCTTTAGTGTCCTAAAATGAAGGTCAAGTTCGTTAACCAGCCATTTTGGATGAAAATAAAAAAATTTTGAGCATTTCAAAGTCAAAAGAAAAAATTAATTTAAGGGGGTATTCTACTTTGAACGCTCGAAAAAAGAGCTATTTTTGTGAATTTTTTGTGAGATTACTATTAAATATATTAATTTAGGGTTTATATATCATAAAAAGTACACTTTTTATATAAACTAAACAATTTTTTTTTTCATTTTATGCATTTTTTATATTTGAAAACTGCAGTTAAAGTCAACGCCTCGAAAAGTAGGTAGGTGTGCGGTGTTAATGAAATCTCATTAATGGTTTAAGATCAGTATAACACCAGTAACTCATGGAAGTAAAATTTTGAATATACATGTAAAAATAACAAAATGGCGACTTAAAAAAAAATCGTCACTTTTTTTTCGCTGTTTTTAGCAAAAAAAAAAAATGTAATTAAAATTAAAATTTTTATATAATTCTACTTCCAGGGGTTGATGTAAGTGTACAAAGTATGTGTTTAAAATTTCATAAGAATCGGTTCAGTAGTTTTTGAGATTTTGTTAACACGGGGTGTAAAAACGTTGTTTTGAGAAAAACTCGATTAAAGTTTTTTTACAGGATTAGCTCGCTCAGAGGTAGATACGTTCGAAGGATGGAAAAGTACAGTTAGACTACTCGGATCGTCTTGAAATTTAAGTATGATATTCTTAAATATATAAAAATGTAAAAAAAAATCGATTTTTTGAAAATTCCGAAGTAGAATACCACCTTAAAGCCAAATAACGCACGATATGAAAAAGAGTATGAAAAATGTGTCTTCTTGAACGCCTTACAGGATTGAAATAACAACTTTTTTAATTTTCTTGAAAAATCGAAAATTCAAATTTTGAGCCAAATAACGTGAGACACAGAGATCATTATCAGAACATAATTATTGGTCTTAAAATGATAGGATGAGCGGTTTTCGTTTTAATCGTGAAAAATATTGTTAAAAAGAGCCGAGCGCGAAGTTTGAATGAAGTTTAAATTAAATATCTAGCGCAAAGCGTGAGTGCCCTTATGAGAAATAATCACTACCACATTCACTAAATTTGATCAATTTTATTAAAATTGATTTTTAGTTTATTCAATTCCATATTTTATTTACTTATAAAATAAAAGCTTTTTTTAAATAAATAAAGATCATTTTAAGACCAATAATTATGTTCTGATAATGATTTCTGTATCTCGCGTTATTTAGATAAAAATTTTAATTTTCGAATTTTTAATTTTTAATTTGAATTTTGAATTTTGTTAGTATATAAAAGACCAATCCAAGCGGTCAATTCTTTCGAAAGTTATCGTGTTCACAGACTAAAAATCTACAGACAGACACATTGGTAAAAACATATTTTTCGGGTTCAGGGGGTCACAAAACGTGAACATTTGACAAAAAATGGGGGGTCAAATTTTACACAATTCTAATACATTCTCTGATGAGAATGTAAAAAAAGTTTATTTAAATACTTTTATCTAAATGCGAGGAATTTGAAGCCTAATGTTAAAACTCAATCTCTTCATTTTACGAAAAAGTATGAAGGGCGTTGGACCCATTCTCCATTTCACTCAACGAAAATTATAACTAAATATTTTTTCGCTCTGTAGCGCTAATCTTTTTTAAAATATAAGACTGCATACAGAGCAAAAAAATATTTAATTTCGATACTTTTTGCATAAAACAAGGAATTCAAAATCTAACTTCAAAATTGATCATTTTCATTTTACTTAAAAAATATTTGAATTAGATATTTTCTCGCTCTGTATGCATAATTCTAGTTAAAAATTGATTAATTCTAGAGAGGAAAAAAATTCCAAATTTAATATTTGTTGAGTACAATGGAAGAAATTGAATTTTTAGATTAGAACTTGGCTCCAACACCCTTAAAAGTATATGGGAAGTAACACATGCCCTTAAAATACAAATTTAGAAACTAAAATTCTTGAATAAAAATAAGTTTGCTTGCAAAGAATAATTTCAAACAGGCGCCAAGAATGAGAGGTCAGTGGACTCAGTCGGCTCAGTCATCCACTTTTCTTGATCATGCGCTGGAGTCACGGATTTATAACCATTTTCAAAGATATTCCATTTTATAGCCTTGTACATGTCAAAACAGTCGATCTGCCACTGTCAACAAAAAAAGTGATCATTTTTTAATATTTAATTATAGTTGATTATATCAAAAAGCACACAAAGTATTTAAATGACTTCTTCAATTCTTTTCGAAAAAACAAAAAGCAAGAGACTGCAGTTCAGATATTTTAAACGTCACGAATAATGTTAATACCTATATAAATTAGTTTTAATTATTTAATACTCACAGGAACACAGGAAAAGGATTTGAATATTTTGCATCATTTTGTAGGGTCTCCAAGCTCTTTATAATTTGTATAATTTTACGATTTCCACAGTAACTGGTACGAGATTAACTGAAATGGAGAGAAAAGAGAAATTAGAAGAAGAACTTATAGTGTCAGCTTGTCTGGGAGATGTAATTAAACTAGAAAGACTTATAAAAATGGGTGTGAATGTTAATTCACGCCATACAAAGAACGGACGGTATGTTATATCAACGTCAAAATATTCTTAAAAAAAAAAAAACAACTAAGTAGCGTTTGAAAGTTCTTATAAGTGATGTAAATGCTATGAACTAACAAGTATTCTTATTTCAGAACTGCCTTGATTTTAGCTTGTCAAATGGGTCGCCAGGATGTTGTTGCACTGCTTCTGCAAAACGGAGCTGATCAGAATATTTTTTCCGATTATGGAGAATCTCCCAAAAGTGTTTGTACAAATCCACAAATTCTACAACAACTAATGACTTCATCAACAAAAATGTCAAATGAGACGAAAGCTTACAATGCTTTGCACCAAGTACCTCTTCTTCATTACAATGTAGAAAAAAATCACTCTGACGTAACGGATACTGCTGAAGGATCCGTAAATTATTCTCCAGACCGTATGTAATATTTTTTACACCCTCATCCGATTGTGAATACAAAAAAAATGTAAACTTAATTATTTTTAAATTTCAGAGTTATTTTTAAAAGTTCGTCTTGCAAACTCACCAGATCCTGATTTTATTGAAATCGATCTACCAAAAACTTCATTAACATACCAAGTGCTGCTTCAGGTTTGTTGCCAAGAATTAGACGTTGATGTATCTCGAGTAATCAAATTGAGAAAGCTACCTAATACGAAAATCAGAAGAGATAAGGACGTCGAAAGACTCGAAAATCTTCAGGAAATCGAAGTAGTAACTGAAGCTTCAATGATTGAAGCTCACTCTCAAAATTCAAATGGCGCAGTGATACCTCTAACAGCTACAAATAATTACCTAAGTATATCGAAAAAGGATCAGACAATTTTATACTAAGGTTGTGAAGAACAAAGGTTTCTCTATAATCATTACTTCAGTTTTATATAACAAATAATATTTATTTACACATTCTTTAAAGGTAATAAGAATAAATTACCTTTAAAAGCTCGAACGAAATAAAGCCAATGAAGCTTTATGTAGAATATTTGTTCTGTACATTTACTTCTCTTCTTTCTTAACTTTTCCTTTGCCTTTAACCTTCTTTTCATCCTCATCTTCCATGTTGTCTTCGTCCTCTGTCTCTGATTCGTTTTTGACATTGAGTGTCACTTCACCCTCAGGAGTTACAGTAACAGTAGCTTCTTCAGACAAAGTTGTAAGTTCACCTTCATGAGTGAGATAAGCTTTCGGCCTCCTTGGTTGAACAATAGGTGCACTCACTTTGTTTTTATTCTCTGTAAAAAAAAAACAGATTAATATTACCCTTACAATGAGATAAATAAGTTAAAAATAAGTTGAATTACTTAGTGAGATGTAGATTGGAATTGCTATACTCGATGACGTTTTAATTCTCAAAGACCGAATGTTCACCCATCCACCAGGGAAATTTTTCGCAAGACCATCACACGCTGCCTGGATATTGTCAACAATTTCCAATTTTTGCATGGTCGTCGTTCCGACTTGTAGAGTATGTGAATCTCCATTAGAGTTCAACTTCATAGACGTTTTACTAAGCGCATATTCGATTTCATGGTTTAAATCTTTGCTGCCCATTCTAATCGAAGTGGGTAATTTTCGTTTTTTGGTGAAGAGCTTTCCAAGGAGACGTGCCACGTGTCCGGAAATTCTTCCATCTACTAAAAAGTGATCATAACTGTTTACAAGATTTCTTTTCAACTCATATTGATCATACTCATTCTTGAGTTGATTTATGGGTATTATGGTCTTAACCCGCGAGCATTTGTGATCTTTGAGCAATTGCTCGAAATGGTCCACTGTTGGAGAGTGATCCCTCCGACGACCTCTTTTTAAGTCCTTCACAATTAAGGCAACATCATCATCAGGGGACACCAAAGTGTGCGGAAGCAACCTTAAACATAAATTAAAAAAAATTTATTATACCAGTTTTAAAATAACGGGATATTTTGTTTGAAGTTTATGGTTTTCTTCATACAGTATTTTGGAATCATTATTGTTCATGAGGATCAATTGGAGTTGTATATAAAATAATCATGTGAAAACCGTATCAGTTGCAATTCTAAAAAAAATAAATAAATAAAATAGGAAATACATACATTCGTAGTTGTCGACTTGGTGTTTTCGGGATTTTCACACAGGTCACTTGTAAGAAAATGGGTAAATGTTCGTCATTGAGAAGGCTATTGGAATTTTGTTCATCTGTCGCTAATTTAAGCAGAGCCGCGACACTCTTTTTAACGTGCTTGAGTGACAAACTTGCTTTAGGAGATATTTCTGAAGGTTTTTTCTTAATGATTTTCTCCTTAAGCTTTTCTAAATTTTTATCTTCCTTCACCTTCTGTGTAATTATTTCAGTCTCTTTAACTTTCTGTTTCTTCGTCTTTTGTGGAACTTGCTCAGCCTCTTTAATTTTCTGCTTTTTCACCTTTCGTGGAATTTCGTCATTATCGGAACTTTTCTCCTTTTTAACCTTTTTAACAATTCGATTGCTCTTTACATTTTTCTCCTTTTTCATAACTTGTGAAATTCCCTGAGACTTTTTGCTTTTCTTGACTTTTTCAAGGGGCTTTGCAACCTTTTTGTATAATTTACTAGAGTCTCCATTTTCAATACTTTTCAATGTTTCCTTAAGAACTTCCTTCTTAGGTTTAAGTTTATTTACCTTTGTTTGGAGACTCTTTTTCTTGGTAACACCAGGAGGAGATTTTACGGATTCTGTAGGCTTAGAGAGTTTCTTAGCTTTAGTTTTATTTTTAAGAGTTTTTCCTTTCTTAAGTCCGGAGTCCAATGCAACACGACTTGCTATCACGTCCATAGCTTTGTCGAGTTGATCCGAAGTTTCAGAGGGATATTTATTACATTGGTCGATGATTCCTAAAAAAAAGAAACGTCGCAACTTAATTTTTTTTCAACTGATAATTTTAGTATTGGGTCCAAGTTCTAATCTCAAAATTTCATTTCCTCAGTTTACTCAACAAATATTATATTTAGATATATTTTTGCTAGGTGTATATAATTCTTTTCGAATTAGAAATGTGTCAAATATATACAGGGACTTTCAGTTTTATATGTGTAGATTGCGAACATAAATTTGGCGAAACTAAATAGCTCTTATGATAATTATCACGTTTCTTTAACTAGAATCGAGAGAAACAGATATTTTGAGATTAGAAGGCTTTTTCATCATTAAAGCCATGTAAGACTTATCCCATCCCTACCTTACCGACATTTTTTCTCTGCAACCTTACTTGTACCAAATTTATTGAAATATCAAATTGAAAATTTCTAAAATTAAAGAAAATATGCTAAGGTATGTTTATCTGGTCTTAAATTTTTGTAAAAATAAAAAATTTTTTTTTTATAAATGTCAATATTTAGGACCAGATAAACGTACCTTAATGATTTAGCTTCAATTTTAGAAATTTTCAATTTGATATCTTAATAAATGTAGAAGTATCGTTGCAGAGAAAAAAATGTCGGTAAGGTAGGGATAAGGTAAGTCTTACATGGCCTTAAAACTTGATATTTTCAGTTTTTATAAAAAATTAATTAAACAAAGTATCTACACATTAAACAAGTTACCTATAACAGTCCAATAAAGATCTTAAATTTCTGGGGCTCTATTCTCGAGTTCGTTCGAACAATTTTCGTATACGAATTTGTTTTTTTCTAATCACGTGAGTAAGAGTAAGATAAAAGCACTAATTCGTATATGAACATTGTTCGAAAGAACTTGAGATTTAAGAATAGAGCCCCTGATATAATAAACCAAAATTCTTTTTAAGACACTTCAAAGCCGGTTCCTCAAAATCATATATACCGATTTTTATTGTATTTTCTAACACCAAAATTCAAAGGTAAACAGTTGTAATTAAATCTATAAACAATTTAATCAATATCTGCAATAAAAACTCTTTAGAAAAGACTTTAAACACACGTGCGTTAATTTTAGTTTTCAGTAAAACCTAACCTATCAATATCAATACAGATAATCCGAAAATATGCAAAGGAAATAAGAAAATATTCACACTTACGTTTTCCTCAGAATGAAAAATCAAACCGAAATTAACAAAAAAGTATAAGCAATAATCGATTGAATCAGAAAAACTGGATTAATAAACCACAAACGCTTCTCTTTCAAGTAAAGCCGTCCGATCTTTTCTAAGAATTTCAGTTTTTAAATTTGGCAATGCTGCATTTTCCAATGCTGCCAACTGTCGTGTTCGGTCCAATCATGTGCAAGATCTATCGGAATTCTCTAATGAGCTAAAGTGGTTATTTAGGAACGCACGCCACCATTTTGAGTAATTTTTCATGTGTTTTGGAACGCGGAACCGCGAGCATGCGCAAAAGTTATGCGCGCGGTGCAGAGAAAGGAAGACGCTTTATACGATCGCGATAATCGATTTGTCAGTTCGCGCATTGAAAAGGTTCTTTAGCTATGAAATTTTTCGCGAATGTCGCGAAGATTTGCGTGTAAAAGTAGTAAATCTGTAGATTGTGATTTGTGCCAGCCTCGTGGTGCTTCATTAGTTGACAGTTTCGGAAGGTGCCACGAGGGAGGGAGTCCGCCGAACGCAGCTACCGCTCAGTGAAACTCGGCAAGTCAAACGGTTCGTGGGCGAGTTCCTTAGAGTTTGGGTCCAGGGATTTTTTTCCAACTTCTCGACAGGTAAGTGATAAATAAACTCTTCCAATATGTAAAGAGAAGAACATTTCTTTCTTCGCGTTTTATAAAAATATTTTCCTATCAGTGTTTAACGGTCAATCAACAGTGCTTGTCAGAAAATGACTTAATGTTAGGGGTGTGTCACGGTATAGTTCAGCGGCAATACGATAGGGGAAGGCGGGGCGAGATGAACATATGGGGTCAAATGAGCCACTCAATTTTCTCGTAAGTTATGCGTTTTTCATGATCGGTATTTTTAGGAGTTATAAAAAAAATTATTTTGAGATTCTCGAAAAAAGAAATAAAAATTTTTAATAAATTTATTAAGAATGAGGCTCTATTTAAATTTTAGGAGCTTGATTCTATTATTTTCTGGTATCTTTAAACAAAAATTAATTGGTAAAAATAACGAATTATCTTCTTTTCGTCAAGTTCCCTGGGAAGCTTATTAATTAAAATTTCACATCATAACCCAATTTTTACCGATTAACTTGACCAAAATACTAATTTTTCTCTTTTAACGAAAAGTACTCCTTGGGGCGAAACGGGTCAGTATTTTGGGGCTCAATGAGCCACTCCTGTCGCCAAAGAAACTTAACCTAGGTATTTCATCTATCTACCGGCGCCGAACTCTAATGTGATGTGTATAATTAAAAATGGTTCGAACTTATGTCAAAAAAACTGATAGACAGTCATGGTCAGAAGAGGCCATGGCTGCTGCTGTGAGATCTGTTTTGAATGAAAAGGAAAGTTGTCGAAAAGCCGCTGAAAAACATAATGTACCACGAACAGCATTAATCAGAAAAGTGGCCCTACTTCAAAAGTTGAATTTATATAAGGATAACGATCAACAAAACCTTATAAAAAATGTGTGCAAAAAAGGTAAGTAAAGTAATTATATTTAATAAATTCATAAATATTATGCGCGTTGTATAGTCTAAGTGTTAACCTCAATATTCTATTTCTTGATTTTACATAACGAATATTATAACAGGATTATAACAGTATATTCGTTCCTTCTATAGTAGTATTTTTCAAATAGAAATGTAGGTACAGATCTATAGCGAAAAATATCTAAATTAATACATTTTTTTTTTGTAATAAAACGACTAAATTTAGAGGCTAGATTTCAAGCTATTTGATTTAAGCAAAAAGTATTCTAGGACTTGACCTAAAATATTCATTTTATTTCAGGTTTGGGTTTCTCGACTTTTTTTTCAGCGGAACAGGAAGAAGCACTTTGCACTTATATAGTTCAAATGGAAGAAAAGATGCACGGTCTAACGCCGCAAGATGTCCGAGCCTTGGCTTTTCAGTTAGCTAAAAGATTAAAAATAAAAAATAGTTTTAATAAAGAAGACCAAATGGCCGGAAAAGACTGGTTTCATAATTTTTTAAAGAGACATCCAGAATTGTCCCTTCGCATGTCAGAACCAACATCGGCTTCACGAACAGGAGGCTTTAATAGGGAAGTTGTTAACAAATTTTTCCATCTACTGGGCGAAACTATCGAAAAATATAAGTTAACCGCAAAATATATATGGAATGTTGATGAAACTGGTGTAAGCGTTGTGCCAAAAAGTGTTTCAAAGATAATTGCCTTGAAAGGAAAGCGACAAGTAGGATGTCTCAGCTCTGCCGAACGAGAATCATTGGTGACAGCAGAAATATGCTGTTCTGCGAATGGAGAATACATGCCCCTCATGTTAATTTTCCCTCGAAAGCGCGAAAATTTAGAATTTTTAGAAGGCAAAGCAGATGAAGCTTGGGCAGAATTTAATGGTAGTGAATGGATAGACTGTGAAATTTTTACTAGATGGCTTAAGAAGTTTATAAAGTATACTGGCAGCAGTAAGGAAAGGCCTGTACTTTTACTTCTGGATGGGCATGTGTCTCATGTGAAGAATATAGATGTGATTGACTTGGCAGAGAAAAATGGCGTAATAATTCTGTGTTTTCCGCCGCACTGTACTCACCGATTGCAGGGATTTGGCCGTTCAATCCAGATGTATTTACGGATGCAGACTTTGCTGCTGCTAGAGCTTTCCAAAAAGGTGACAGTAGTATAATATTGTTAGGTTTGAAGTGCTAATATATATAGATGTGTTAATCTTTATATAAAAAATGTATCTAAATTATATAATGAATAAACTAATTTTTCTTTTTTCCTTAGATACTTCCTCAGATACCAGTGAAGTACCATCTGATAGAAATGAAACTTCTATTATCCACATGATTGACGAAATTAGAACAGAGCTTGATGGTCAGACTTCTGATAAAAAAGCTCGTGATCTTGAAGCTTTGAAAGAATCTTCGAATATGGTGCGCGAAAGAGGAAAGGAACTTGTTGAAACTCAATCAGATGAACGAACGCATGAAACTGTGCACTTGGAGGTAATTAGAACAATTATTAACACCTTTTTTAGAACCGTACCTAATATCACTGTAAAATATAGGCTCTACTTAACCAATCTGAAAGCAATAGCATTGAGCTAGTACTGCCTGTTAGCAACATTATTGATGTCAACTCTGATGTCGTACACCGTGTTCAACCTGTTTTAGAGGTCTCGGAACAACCAATAGAAAAAAAGTCAAATAGTGTTTCTGTGAAATTAGGCAAGAGAACAGCACTAGAGGGCAAACTAGATCCTAAACCAAAAAGTCGCAGAAGAGGAGAAACAGCTGTAATCACTTCCCCCGAGTACAAAGAAAATCTTATGCAAAGTAAAGCTAAATCAAAGCCAAAAGGACAACCCAGAAAAAAGACGGTTACGAAAAATAATGTACAAGCTGTGGCTGAAACACATAACAATGTTTTGGTTCAGGTACCTCTGTAGCTTTTAAACTGTACACAACCGCACCAGGTACAAACGACTGGATCAATGCAGATTCCTATGCAAGCTAATTCTCCAATGTTGTTTCACCAAGGATCATTTCAGCAAATGAACATGCTAACTCAATCACAGCAATTATTTCTTCCATTGCCAAACCAAATAATGTGTAACGAAATACTGCGATCGTCTTCCTTCCCAGGGCAAGTGCAAAGTCAGTACTGTGCACCAGCACACATGCAATCCAACTTTTCTTTTTAATTGAAATGTTAATGTTGATTATATCTTCGAGTTAAATATAGCTATTATAATTTTTTTCAAGACTGTAAAAAAATTAAAAAAGAAAATAATGTTGTATGTGTTATTAACATTATTTAAGAATACTTAAACATTTATTATATCTTCAAAATTAAGTTAAATTTTTAGCTTGTTACAAAACAGTACAAAACTACTATATGAAAGCAATGTTTTATGTGATACTAGCATTACAAAATGTGATTTAGAATATTCAAATATCGATCGTATCTTCGAGCTTAGGATAGAATTTTAAGTTGATATGAGACTGTACAAAATACTGGAACGATTTTTTCTTTAAAAATAATCGAAAGTTTATTACCTACGTAGGTGTTTTATGGTTTTCTGGAAAAGCATTGAATAAAATAATTTTATGAGTTTGAAACTGTGTGATATTTTCATGTGGCAACAATAATTTTAACTTAGAAGAAAAAATTGACAGCAAATTTTATAATACCGAGCCCGAAAAAAGCTTTTATAAATAAATATTTAGAAATAATTACACTGGTTCATTTCGCCCCAGTACGTGGCTCGTCTCGCCCCAAGTCACGGGGCGATATGAGTCAGATACGTAATTTTTAGTTTCCACTTTTTAATCGCAATTATTTTTTTTCGCACATTTTATTTTTTATGAAACTGACGTACAAAGGTTCATAGAATAAAAATAACCGCTTTGATTAAAAAAAACTTCTACAGATCGAAAATAATTCATTAAAAATATTAACTATGTTCATCTCGCCCCGCCTTCCCCTACACAATCTTTGTTGCGAGATAACACTGCCTGTTCGTAATAAAAGTTTTATTCGTAGAAAATTTCTGCTTGCAATGACTTGTCATATCGATTCGAAGGGCGGCAAGGGAGGCTAATTCCTCTAAAAACAGCCGCCATTTGCACTCTTTGTCGGCTTTCGCACACGGTTATTCGAAAATGATCGTGTTTCTAAAATTCTTAATATTTTATCATGATTGGCAAAAGTTGAATCTAGAAATCTTCCTAAAGATAACTCCTCGTTGATTGAAATCAGGTTGAGGAATTACTCTTTATTTCAAGAATATGTCTTGAGTTGGGCGAGTTGTTATTTTCGGTTGGTTTTCTGAGTTCAGTGAAATTCAAATAAGTGAACCTCGATCTCCCATTTTAGGACCATATTGTTATCATCCTCGGGATTCCTCGCAAAATTGATCGAAGGTGATATAAATTCTCGCTAATATCTAGCTCACATTTTTTGAAGTTTCAACTTAAAATTTACTGTTTTTTTGTGCCTAATAATTTCACACTTCTATAGAATATTTAAACATCAGCTAATGGGGCGACGTTAATAGTACATACGTCCTTGTCTTCAAGATTACATGATTTCACGGCTATTTATAGTAAATAGTGGAATATTTAAGTTTTAAATTATTGCCTTTACAAAAATAAAATAATAGTTTCACGAAAATTGCCGGAAGAAGTCATCATTCTTCGAAAATGCAATATTTAACAGCTAATAAGGGAAGGTTAATTTTTATATGTTTATAAAATTCTCTAGAATTTTGCAGACTTGATATTATTGAATTTTCACAAACATGAAAATTTATATTATCAGTATTGCGAGAGAAAAGGCGCGAGTTTATTTACTGTGACTGAAAGTCGTATCAGGGAGCAAAAACCGGCAACTGACAGTTCACGTGTGATTGGTTTAGGGCAAGATCGGCAGACTGGTGGGGGTGAATAACCCTCCAATGCCCCCCCCCCAACACTCTCGTGTTCACGAACAGAAAGCTTCAAACGGCGTCGTGACATCGACTCGCCCGTGTCTATTTTCATTCCCGTTCATCAAAAATCGAAACGAAACTCAATTTGAATCTCGAAATTACGAAACGGACCCGCGTGACTTTGTTATATTTGTGTGATAGTGGCTGAAAAGAATAAATTGAAAGTGTTGTTGCTTGATTTTATTACGTTCCAATTTAACAGTTTTTGTGTTGTGTCTTGTGAAAGGATTTTTTTATTCCTACCATACCAGGGTTACTGTGATTCATTCCAGGAAGCGTTCACTACTCAATGTTTTCTTCCACACCTTTCTCGTACTCCCAAGTAACCGGATTGGTGAGTTTTTTTGGCAGTCCATTTTTGATAAAGCAAAAGTTATTATATGTACTCATATTTATGTTGTCGATAATAAGAACCAATTTGGCAGCTTTATAACTCTTTTATGGGTTGTTGCCGTAACTGATGGGTTTTCGTTGATGAAAAGATAAATATTGTCAAGAAAGGTTCAATATTTTAAGAAGATATTTGAAATTTTGAAACTTGAATACCAGAACCGAAAAATCTTAACTTTTTTGGCAACTGATTTACATTTAAGTTTTGAGTTTTAAAAAATTCCATCACATTGCGTGTCTTTAGTTGCCATCTCAGTTTTAAATAAAACTTTGGCCTTTACATTTCTGCGTATTGATTAAGTCGAGGCCTCAAGACTTGTTTTAATATTGAATGCAATGGGATACAGCAGAGAAATATCGGTGCAGATACCAATGTTTCGTACACAATTATGCCGCTTGTTCCACGAGCGATGAGAATGATAATCTCTATGTTTAAACTGTGACATCACCAGGATGCGAGCCAGCGAGCCAATCGCTCTCAACACGTCTGGTAGTCTCTTCCAAAATGAAAAAAAAAAATTCCCGTTCTCCAGTCTCTCTGGCTGAATTCAACAATCTGCAATTCTGCAATCTAGGTTGCATCTACAAGATGGGAAACAATTTAATTTAATGGCGTTTATAATTAATACATTAGCAGAAATTTATCCGTCGTCCGTGAAGAAATTCAGATTCATATTTGATAGGGTCCGGGCCAGTTTCCCTATATTTAGTCAGGCTTTGGTCAGGAAAATAGTCAGGGCCTAATGGAAATTGTAAGGCTTAAAAACTAAGATCCCTATAAGGAGAATCGGATCGGGTTCTCGCAAGAGAATCTATGTTTAACCTATTTTGGTTATAGTTTAGGTAACCTATATGGCCTACAGATTTTTTAAAAATAAATACTATAAAGTTAACTATATAAATAACTATAAGGTAAATTAATTTAATTAAAACAGTGAGAAATGTACTTTAAAAATATATCTTCATTGCATCTGAAATAAGCGTGCGGATAATTGAATATTTATAATAGTGATAATTTCTACTCACCTTCAAAATTAGATACACCGAAAACATCCTCAAATTTTATTTCTTCTTCTTTATGAGAAAAATTTGATCCTGTTCATTCACGTTTAGTGTTTTTAAGGATCTATGCCTTTTTACTATAATCCTTACTTGTTCCTGTGTGCACGTTTTTTACGATCCATTTCGCACTGAGGTAATTTATTTACTTTATAAAATAGCTGATAGTGCTATATTATAAATATTATAATAAATAATAAATAATATTATAATAATATAAATATATAATATAAAATATAATATATAATATATAATATATAATATAAATATAATATAATAATAATATTATAAATATTATAATATATTATAAATATAATATTGCTATATTCCCTGATTAGAATATCTCTTCGGGTTCTGACTAGATGTGAATAGATTACCAAGTCGAAGTAGAAGAGGAAATCTAGCTAGTACCGAATCACTTCCTCTATAGGTTTTTCTGACTAGGATGTCTAGCTGGATTCTAGTTAGCATCCAACTTTAAATAAGTACAAGTGGGGAAATTTCTACACGGGCGGGTTTTTGGGTTTTTTTCGTTGTCGGCCTGTGTAATCATCGCCCCTATGTTTTGCTGCACCCACATTCGTTGACAGATCTTAAAAGGCCATCCGAAGACGCGAGTTCTTGTTGCTTTATAACTTTAACTTTATAACTTATATATATTAATATATATTAATATATATATTAATATTTATATATATTAACTTATATTAACTTATATTAATTTATAACTTTAAGTTATAACTTTAACTTTATAACTGTCTAAACTCGAAATATATCGAAAATCTTGGTTTTAAAAAAGCAATTTTATAGTAATATTTAAAATAAACAATCAGCTAATTTATCATGACTAATTAATAAATTAATTTAATAATTAGTTAACCGATTTTTCAAATAATACTGTACAACTATAAATTCGCTACTTTTTTTAGAAATTGAAACCATAATTAAAGATCCATACTACAGTAAACATAGTCAATTTTGAAAACAATCTAATAATTATTATTTTTTATAATGTAAAATAGATGTTGTATCAATAGTTTATGAAGTATCAGACTTTAAAGAAATATGAAGTATCATGAGTTATAATCAAAAACAGTGGGTATTTATATTCTTCTAAAAATTTACTACATTTACAGTTGTATTGGATGTTTAAGCGAGGTTTCGCCTTATAAAAAAACTTAAGAAATTTACAGTTTTGTAATAATATTTAAAATAAACAATTAATTTCATGATAATTAATTAGTCGGTTATTTCAAATAATACTGTACACAACTATAAATGTGGTATTTTTTTTTAGAAAAAAAAAAAACCACATTTAAACATCAATACAAACTGTAAACGTAGTTAAGTTTGAAAACAATCTAACAAATATTATTTTTTATAAAACAAAACACATGTTGTAATTATTTAATTTATAAAATAAAAGGAAACATTTTTTAAAAATATATATTATTTTTGAAAATTGGTTAAGTTTTTAAAATTCATATCATTTTACTGTTATTCCTATAAAACTCAAATTTTTTAAAATAAAATTTTGATTATGACGGATAGAAAAGAAGAAATAAAATATCATATATTATAACATTTTAAAAAAGTAAATGCGCGCGCGAAGCGCGCGTTCGTTCTTGTAATATAAATAGGTAAGACTATTCCATATTAAGCACGTACATACCTATGCATTTACGTATGCAAGAGTGCGTGTAATTGTACTACGTACACAAACGCATTTTTTTCTCTTTATGCGAGTTCTTCGCGAGAGATTATGTAACATAACGAGCAGATAAGTAGAAATCGCTTGTGTGCGTACCTGAATGTACTTAACGACGTGAGTCTATCGTAGGCGGTTCTTATCTCTACCTTTCGAAATTTAGAATTTAATCAAGCCTCTTGTTAGAGAGGCCGCTTCATTGTAACTGACAATCGCTAATTACTCTACACATATCTATCTGCTTTCAGGTGATTCAGTTTCTTCCTTAATTGACTTCTTCTTCAAGGAATTAATTTAAACGAGCATATTGTTTTATAATTAGAACAGTGCTATCTAATTTCACTTACTCACTTCTTAGGTACTCATTTTCGAATTTTTCAAGACGATTTTCCAACTTCAATAAATTCTCGGATTTTGAGACAGAGTCCAATACCTATCAGGAGATACGATTCAAAAGAAGTCCATTATTTTCTCATAAAGTCATAAAAAATGATCGTTTTATAATTCTCCTCTTAACGAACTTGTATACCTTTTTGAGAGCAATTACATAGCCCGTGCAGAAATTCCCAAACCTGGCCCAGATCGGTGATGGAACGCAGAATCTGATCGGGCCCAGATCTGTCCCGATCGGGCCCAGACCTAGCACGATCGAGCCAGATCTGGGCCCGGTCTGGTTCAGCGTTCCATCACCGATCTGAAATCATCCGATCTGGGCCCGACAGGGGCCACAGTAAAATTTCTACAC
>CAJFCP010000558.1:84486-94580 GCA_904066005.1 Synergus itoensis | reverse complement strand
CGAATTTTTTATTTCAGATGATCCTGTCATGAGGAGTATTGATCACCACGCAACGCCTTTTTTTTTAGACTTCTGGGAGATGTACTATAACTCGCTTATTTAAAGATATTTTATGAAAAAAAAAATTACTGTGACTTCACTAAATATGTAGTATTCGAATGCCACAACATTTGTTTCAATGTAAATAAACCTGTCCTTGAAAAAAAATAGTAAAAATTGCCATTTTTTGGGTGCCAGAAACTTGACTAACCCCTTAAAGAAACTCTGGTTTTTACTGTGTATATGAAGAAAAGAAAATTGATGTCTGAATTTTATTACTCTCAAGTTGAAATTGGCAAGTGGATTCACTCAAATTAGAAATTTGCAGGCTAATAAATAAACGTGTGCTGCTTAAAGCTCGTAAAAGTGTAGCGCGGTGCTCTTCTCAGTGTTTTTCACCATCATGTCATCTTAATTTTTTGATGAATAACAATCGCGAACGCGTTAAACGTTTTCTTATACATCCACATGCCGTGACTGAAATACGGCCCATTGACGATTATACGAGGATTTCCCACGTTTCGACACGGGCATTAATTCGCACCGGTTAAAGCAGACTGCGAATAGCGATTAGACGTTTAATGATTGCAAAAACATGCATAAATATTATATAAACTTTGAGCGGTACGACACACATCGTCAAACATCATTATCTCAACTCCTTTGTTAATGTGTGAATCATATTGCACTGATAACCTTTTATGTTAATATCCTTTATGTTGATAACCTTTATGTTGATAATCATATAATTGGACACTTGAATATTTTCTGTAGACGGATTTTTTCACAATAAAGATAGTTTTATACATCCGGTTTTATGAACATTATCTGTACAATAAAAATCATTCAACCGTGTAAGTCCTCTAGTAAAATTCCATGTCACTGGAATTATTTAGATTGAATTATATTAGTGGGAAAAATTGATACGAGTACCACTTTACATAAATAACTTTAAAAGAAGACAGAAATGTGCATAGTATTTTAGATCTGATCGACCTCTGGGGCATTTTGCTCGCGGATGAAATCGCGTGTGATGAACTGACGAATACAAATTTATGGGAAAAGTCGTCTACATACATAAAGTGAAAACTTAAGAGAATTTCAATTTCTCTTCACTCACGTTATCATTTATTCTTAGGATGAATACCGTATTTAAGTTATTTCTCATACACCACAATACAATTTCATACATTATATTTTATCAGAAATTAAGCTGCAACTAATTACTCATTATAATTGAGAATTTACATGATAAGAAAACTGGTTTCTTCATGTTTCTCTTACAACTCACGAATAATAAATCTGAATAAAAGTCGAATCAGCGATATAATTAAGATATACTCTTTATGCAATAATCTGATGTTTCCTTTTCTAAAAGTAATCAGATATTTAAGAAGCCTATCAACTTAATTAAGGATCGAAATTGAGATTCAGTGAGATAGTTCTCAAGAAAACAAGTTTCACCTCCAGAATTTATTTAAAAATAACAAACGCAGCATAAAACCTTGTATTTGTCATCTCCTGTCAGTGAGACTATTTCTCATGCCTTTGGTCACGGTCCACAAATCCCGAGACTTTCTGGAAGAACGACTGACAACAAGCCGATTCCAGTGACCTTCAAGTATGTTAATTAATTAGAAAAAAGGTCGGACGGTAGCCTCGATTAGGTAGATTATCGACATCTCTGGAATTCCTTCCAAGCCTTTTTGTCCTTCTTTTGGACCCTTTTTTTTTTCTCTATTTCTTCCGATTACTCTCTACTCTTATTCATGCTTGTCCCTCTCGGTTGTTATTATGCAAATTGCTTTTTGCTGGGAGCTTCGCGAGAAAAGAGAACACGATTATTAGCCGGCTGGTTTCTCATGCGACAGCGTTCTTCCGACTCGCGCGATCCTTTTGCATAATTCCCTACGCCCTTTTTAATCTTACGTGGATCGTTAAAGTTCACCCAAAGTCGATATTGCTAATTCTATTCATGATCCGAGTATATTGATTCAAATTCAACTCTGACGGTAGAAAAAGAAGACAGTTCGAACATAAAACTAGCTGTCAAGTTGTATCAACTTTTGTGCTCATTCAATGAGCACTTTGCTTCCTGTAAGCAAATATGATTTGCTTCCTCATAGAGGAAGCATTAAGTATTTAATTTTCTTTACATCAGCATTAAATATCAATTATTTGAGAAGTTACATTCGAAAAACTCTTTTTCGAAAATTACAATAAAGCATAACTTTCTTATTTTTCAATGAAATGGATTAATCTTATAGGTCAATCGATTCGTCTGGACACAAGGAATCTTCATTTCCCTAACACCAGCTTTAAATTTTTATTATTTGAGAAATTATACTTGAAAAATTGAATTTTTAAAAAATAATTTTTTATAACTTTCTTATTTCTCAATGAAATGCATTAATGATATAGGTCAATCGATTCATCTCGACACAAAGAATATTTATTTTCCTTACGTCAGGTCAAAATTTTGTTTATTTGAAAAGTTATAGTTGAAAATTAATTTTTGAAAATACAATTAACCATAACATCCTTATTTTTTAATGAAATACGTTAATCATATAGGTCAATCGATTCGTCTCGATGAAAGGAATCTTCATTTTCCTTACATCAACTTTAAATTTTGAATATTTAAGGAGTTATAGTGAAAAAATGAATTTTACGAAAATTATAAAAGTACACGAAACGTGTAAAATTAAATATTTTGGTAAACCATTGTAAAAAAATTCAACTTGGTAAATAGTTGAATAAATGTGCCAAATTTCATCAATTTATCTATACGCGTTCTAAAGATATTGCAGGATCGTTAAAAGCGTGACACACACACACACACACACACACACACACACACACACACACACATCCGGACAATTTTTCAGGACATCATATTAGATATATTCCACTTGAAATATGTTCAAAAAAACCTTTTTTTAGAAACTGGATTTTTGTCATCACTACAAAGCTTCCTCTATGAGGAAGCAAAAAAAACAAATGTTAAAATTTTCATCGATTTATATTATTTAAAAATTCAAGCAACGCAAATTAACCTTTCCGGTTAAACTTTGAATATTTTAATATATTTAACCACGGTAAATTTTCCCTGCAAAAATATTTCACTGCAATATTATTTTCTGTTGAAAACATTAGCTAACCCGAGAAAGTATAACCAATTCTAATAATGAGCCATAGATCCTAGAGAAGCTGACGAGCCATTGTCGTGATTTTACACTTCACCGAATCTGTTCTGCAGAAGCAGAAAGGCATGAATATTGTATTAATTATCGCTATAATTAAGTTGATTACTTTCATTGCAGGTGAAAAGGAAGAACAACCCTGTTTAAAAATGAAAAGGAAGACAACTCTCACTGACAAGAAAAAATGTGAGAAAAGTTAAGTGTCTCGAGTTTCCTCAAAGCTCGGACGTTGCAACACACGTGATTGATCTAATTATATATCCAGTTTTACGTCGCTGTATTTTGGAAATAAATGCCTGTACAGCTTGCAAGATTGAGGTTGAGATCTACACGCAGCCACCCGTAAAATTGTAGTACCGGATGCGCAATTTAAAAGTGCACGCAATGTTCAAAAGGTGTTGGAGAGCCAAACCTTAACCTTCGGGTATTTGCCTCCTTTCAGTACTATGGAAATTTTTGCTAATTTTATGGACTCACAGAAGCAAAAACTGTAAATGAAAGAAAATGCATGTGCAATAGTATAATACATACTTCTTTCGGAATAAAGAGAAATTAAAACATCTCAGGAAAATTGCATATCTTCAAGATGATATCTACCGCAAATTTGATAAATATTAATGATCTGATATCACAAACAGAAAAGTTAAGAACCATGGCACGTGAAGGTCGCACGTCTCCTCACTCGAATATTTATAATACACTTTTATTTTTTCCTGTCTGGCATTGTTTTTGGCTGGCATTGTCATCTGGAGACTTTAATCAAATATTTTTACGTATTTCATGGGATGGCCAAATTACGAGGTAACATAAAAGAGAAGAATTGTTTTTTTATGTCACATTAGATTAGATGGTATAGTGTGATACATAACAGAAATCTAGTGTTGCACCTGACAGAGGGAACTCAATTTCTACGAGAAAATGGGATTTTGTCCTATGGCTCTTTACGGTGTCGAAATTGCACAACCTCCAGCATTCACCCTGGCGGCTTTTTAAGGGAGTCGTGGAGCCCTATACGACGAACCTCGGAATGCGATTATTTCGTACCTTCTTCGGGGAAGCACTCAAAACGGGTTCCGGGAAGGAAGACAGAGACAAAGACAATAATCACGACGCACATCCGCGAGAAGAGAATGAACCGAAAGATTGCGAGTAATGAGAAACTGCGTTTCGCCCATGTTTCCTTCGAGAGAAGTAAAATTTAAGAAAAAAAAAATGAAAAAGGAAGAATGCGTATATACATTTTACCTATAGAAAGTAGTCAAAGGTATTAGGTATAGAAAATTCGCGTTCGAAGAGGCGTTACTCATTACCTTTACGAGTGAAAGATCGTTACGTTTTAAAACTACTTTTCTCCTTGTCAGAGGCCGACAAAATGTGATTTTAAGTGTTAGTAGAGCCTCATTTGCGTTGAAATTGTTTTTAAGAGTCATGTAACTGCCTCTTATTTGCTAACACTCTCTACGCGGAAAAGCAATTGTATTGACCAAACAAAAGATTCTTTCTTTTGTAAACAAAAACAAAAACTAGCTGTGAATCCGATCTCGGGTGTTCCATTTAACTATATTTAAATTTTTTGTGCTCATTTTTCAAGCACTTTGCTTCTTCATTAAGATGAAGTTGCAAATGAATTTGCTTCCCCATAGAGGAAGCATTAACGATTTTCTTAAATATTAAAAGATATATATAATTCTTTTTTCTCGAAAGAGAGAATCTTTCGACCTCATCATTCATAGATTCCGTGCGTCGAGACGAATCGATTGACCTGTAGGATTAGTGTTTTTATTTGAACTAATATATGAAAAATTAAAAATTTTCAAAATTACAAATAAAAGCATAACTTCCTTAATATTCAATAAAATTCATTAATCATACAGGTCAATCGATTCGTCTCGACGAAAGGAATCTTTCTTTTCCTTACATAAGCTTTCAATTTTCATTATTTGAGAAGTTATAGTCGAAAAATCAATTTTACAAAAATTCAAAATCTACAGAAAAATTTTTAAATTCAATATTTTGAAAAATCCTTTGGCACGTTTTGAGAAATAGGTGGAGCCAATATACCCTACAAATTTCATCAATTTATCTACAACTGTCTTTAAGTTAATAGGGCGACAAAAAATGGCGACATCCATACACACATACACACACATACACACATACACACATACATCCGGACAATTGATTATAATGTTATATTAGGGAACGTTCATAAACCACGTAGCTCCATTTTGAATGTATTTTATACCTCCCTAGATCCATGAAGTCTACCGTAGCTTTTGTCCTAAATTGACCCCCCCTCCCTCCAATTGACACGTGGTTTTTTGAGTGCTTTTAGATTTACTAGGTATGATTATCAACAAATAATTTAATACAAATAAATAATTTCTATATTTCACGTATCAAATTAAATATAATGTCTATCATTATACATATCCTTTTCTAAAAAAGACATGGATTTCAGACAACTTCACATTGCGTTCCTCATTTTGCGTTACCTTTCAGCTAACTTCATGCGTAGTGCGCTAACCTTATTGGTCAGTTTATATGGCGCGAGAATTTAAATTGTCATTTCAGTTTCTATAGACGAAACATAATCTCGTCAAATAAATATTTGATATGTATATTTTGGGGCGTTATTTTGAATTTGAAACTGAATAATAAAAATTACGTCGCTTTAATTTTAAAAGTCATAAGGGGTGTAAGGGCTACGTGGCCTGCACTCAGTAGCCCCCTCCCCCAATGTAGCCTTTAAGTAGCTTTTATTCACCCCCCTCCGTAGGTACTAAATGGGCCACGTGGTTTATGAACGTTCCCTTAGACATTTATCACGTGAGGAAAGTTTAATTAAACCATTTTAAAAATATTGGAAAATGTAACGATTACAAAGCTTCCTCTATGAGGAAGCAAAAAATCAAAAAAATTTCACAATTCTCTATATTTTGGCTCACCGTTAATTTGACGAAATGGTTTCACTTAAGTACGAGTACGTCCAGAGAAGAAACTTACCTATAACAAAAAGAAAAAAGTTCATTAGTACACTTACAAAGAAAAATTTCTAAATCTTATCAAAGCGAAAGAAAAGAGCGCATTCTTTTACATGCTTTGGAATTTTCGTTCCCTAATTAAAAAAATAATAATTCACGCCGCGCCTATTGGTGATATCATAGGAGTGAGTTTAGCCTTTGGAAGCCGAGACTCGTAAACATTGGAGAGAGCACACATATAAATGAATATCCGCGTCTAACCGAAATCAAAGCCAATTTTAATTAGCCGATACTTCAATTCGTTGACTAGCCAGAGCTCGACTTTTGTACACTCCTTTCCCAGAGACTAAGTCTTATTTATTTCACAATGTCGTACCAGCGAGAGAGAAGAGGAAAAAAATCTCCGAGAACTGGCGCCGCTGGGATATTCGAATCCAACATCCGGAACAACCACGTGTTCGTGAACGAGATTCCAGGCATTGGATTCCGCCAATGCAAATATGTAAAACACAATTCAACTGGTGAACATACGAATATCAAAATCGGTAATTTATTCCACAGGTACCTTTCTGCACTTTAAATGTTAACTAGACCGTACGCGCGCGCATTTTATTTTATTTTTTTTTAGCATTTCCTTTTTTAATTTAATAATAATAATAATTTTTTATATTACTAAACCTTTTTTTCTTTAATAAACTTAAATTTTATTGTTTATATGCTAATTTTTATTAAAATTTTTCTTATTTTACAATGATCCTAATATTAGTTTCAATTTTTTTTCCCACTTGTTAAAACTACATTAAAATTATTTATCTTCTTTTATTTATATATAAAATTAACTACCTTAATCACATTTTTTCTGTAATACTTTTTGTTACATTAATACCACTCTTTCTTCATAACATTTTTGCGAATTCTTATTTTTTTTTTATATGATAAATTTTTATTTAAATCCATTTAATACTAACCCAATTTTTAACTTTACCGACATTTTTTTTTCTCTGCAACGCTACTTCTACATTTATTGATATATAATTTTTTTAACTTATAAAATTGAATATAAATTTTTAATGTTCGTTTATCTATTACTAAATATTTACATTTATAATTTTTTTTTTCATAAATGTAATATCATATAAATATACATTATCAAATTTTGTCTAATTTTGTATATTTTCTCATTTTTTTTTTTAATTTTTAAAAAATTAACGTAAATATAAACGGAATAATTTTATATTACATATAAAAATTATTTTAATTAATATAATTAAAAATAAATGAGAAAAAGTTTGCTAAGAAAATTTAATTATAAAAATACATAAAGTGAAACGTAAGTTTTCGTATAAACTTACAGTGACTTCCCAAATATAGTGAAACGTCACTTCCCAACGCTAAACATAATGAACGCGGGAAATTTCCGAGAGCCAAGTATCGATTGTCGAAAATTACTATCGATACATAAACGACGAATCAGGCTTACGGAAACAGCAATTATCGATTGTCGAAAAGCATTATCGATACACAATCAACGAATCATGATTACGGAAAAGGTGTTACGACTTTCGACCTT
This sequence comes from Synergus itoensis, assembly GCA_904066005.1. Lineage (NCBI taxonomy): Eukaryota > Metazoa > Arthropoda > Insecta > Hymenoptera > Cynipidae > Synergus > Synergus itoensis. Next base: position 86,784 of record CAJFCP010000558.1, on the reverse strand, counting down.
TTTTGAACTCTTCTTTTTAGAATAGGACAGATGATACAAACGCCATTGTAAGCAGAAACTAAAAAACTTGAAAAAATGTTTAATGTTCAGTGTTTATGCGTTAAAACAAACTTTCATACCAATACTATTTTATTGACCAGCAGTAATTAAAAGATGTCAATCACACATGTCAGCCAAATAATGAACAAATATATTTAAAAGATAAAAAATTCAATAATTGAATCTTGTTACAGTTTTTCAAGTAGAATATAAATTAAAGAATTAAAATAATTCGTTCATAAGTTGATGGAAGCGAGACTTATACTGTCAATCTATAGGAGATGTGACAGGAACTGAAAATAGCTTTTAAACTGAAGGTATTGTTATTACTATACTCGTTATCGTATCTGCCATAACAAGATATGATGACTCATGTGTGAGTCCTTGACTTGGTCTCGACAATGCCTTGTGATTTACCTTCACGTTTAAATAGTGCATTTTTGTCATTAGCGAGCTTCACTCTAACGATGTACTAATCATAATTTAACTTAAAAGTTTTCAGAGCCTTGTCACTTTAGCACAAGTCTTCATACATATTGGAAAACTTTGTTCAGGATTTTAAAAATTAGAATCTCAAATGTACTTATTTTTTCAAACTTAAATCCTTTGAGACTGAATTTTCAAATTTGAAAGCCTACTTTCGAAACTTCAAAAACAGTACATATGTACTCTGATTTAAAAAACAAAGGATTAATTTTGTGAAATATAAAGTAGATTTCATACTAATTATATTTTACTCATTGAAGAGGAATTCATAAAGCAGTTCTTTGAAAGTTGCATCTGTTTGAAGAGAACATTTCAAGGGGAGAGCCCTCCATAAATTCAACGTTAGTTTTTATATAATTTTCCTCTATAATCTAATAAAATCATTCTACTGAAAAAACTTCGCTACACATTGCCCCCTCTTTGTAACCTCTGGACCCTTGGGCTCTGCGGGGATAAATAATACCACCATTGTCATCTACCATCTAAAAATGGTTCTGTCTGCGACACATGCCGATAATACGAACGTTTCATAAAACTTAAAACCTATACACTCTCACTCATTTACACACTCAGAGACGTAAATACACACATATAGTCACGACTTGTTTGAGCGAATGACTAGTCTCTGAATCATTCACAGTCACACAATAATCGACTACCGCATGTTCGTTTTCTATAACAGTTCGCTGAGACTCATTTTACTGATGTTCAACTACAGGGAACAAATACACTTTCGCGCCTATGTTTCAGTACGAATAAGCGTGCAGGCACGTACAAAATATACGTGACCCTCCCTGCAATATTATTTCATAATTCTCTTCTCAAAAAATTCACCATTACATCAAACTATGTATATTCAGAAAAATATAAAATGTGTAATTCAGTAATTCCAGTTTTACAGATATGATTTACAGCTCGAGTTCCGCCGGCATTCCAGTGATTGTATCATTAAATACAATGTTTAAAGAATTATCAGGTACTCGCAAGCTGAAAATCGAATAATCATAATATTTTCCAATATTTTTTAAATATTTCTCAGGCATTACAGTCTCATCCCAACATCCCCTCTATTGTCTTCTTTTATTTGATATTGTTCGATGAAAATTATTTTCTTTATTGAAAATGAAAAGGTTACGCTAAAAATTCACTTTTCTGGTTGCAAAATCAACTACATATTTTTGTTTGAAAATTAATTTTCAAATTAAAAATTTAAATTGTTGAAAATACCATTATTTTTTAATAGCACCGGGTACAACCGATTTTCCATAAAAATAAATATCCTGGTTAATCCTATCTTAAAAAAGTGGTGTCATGAAATGTCTTGAAAATCTCGCATACATTGTTGTTGCAAACCTCATTGGCTTTTGAATGACTTGAAGTTGAAAGAAGTAAAACAAATTAATAATGGCGCAAAACAATTTCACGAAAACCTTCGAAATCCCTTAATATTCGTTAAGATTTCTTAAAACTCCTAGAAATCTCTTAAAATCCATTAAAAATCCACAAAAACCTCTTGGAATTTCTTAACATTTAAAATCTCCTAAAATCTTTAGAAATCTTATCAAATTGTATGAAATCTTTAAAAATTCAACAAAATCTTTTAAAAATTAGAAAAATCTCTTAAAATTTTACACCTTTCGAAATCCTTTAAAATTTTTCAAAATCTTTTAAAAATAATATATGATTTGAAATTCCTCAATAAAATTACCTGACAAACTTCAAAATTCTTTAAACCCCATAAAATATTTTAAAACTCATAAAAATCCCTTGAAA
>CAJFCP010000558.1:42008-73737 GCA_904066005.1 Synergus itoensis | reverse complement strand
TTTTTTTGTCCTCTATCACCCAGTACCGGCACGTTCATAGGTGGTGGGACACCCTGTATATAAACGATAACAAAGGCGTAGGGTTTCCTGGGAAACCCTGATACCTACACAGGTACAGACATGTTCAAGATTTTGTATATGAACAAGGGCCTAAAGCCTAGAGAGAGAGAAGGAGGAAAAGAAGGTGAGGAAAAGAAGAAAGCAGAAAAGAAATAGCGAGCCAGAGTGCAGGCAGACTACAAAATGCAGATACGGTCGTTGGTCGGTTTGGACAAGGCTGTGGCAAGGCGAACTCTCTTTAGCCGTCTCGCCATTTAACTTCAGGACAAGGAACTCCTCTGTGGACAACTCTAAACTCCAACTCAAATGCACACCATTCCGTTCCAGTTGCATTGGCCCAAATCTCACCCCTTATGTCACACCTACTTGTTTCCTAAAGTTCCTAACACTTCGGTCGGTGCACACCGTCCTGATTTTATATTTCCCGCGTAGAAATTTCCCTATCTTTCCCCATTTAAAGTAGGGTTCTAGCGTGGCCCGGACTAGAAGTTCTAGTCTAGAAAAAACTAATCGGGGCCCTGTCTGGCGCTAGTGGGAAATTTCTTACTTTGATAATTCTATCTGTATCTAGTGGGGCCCCGACTAGAAAATCCCCACTAACCTTAATTTCGTAATTATTATAAGATTCGGCTGTTAGGTGACGCTCAACGTAACCTCTCTTTTGTAAAGTGCACAAGTGTCAATGTCAGTCGTGTCGTGAAAATTATAATTTATCATGAAATCGTAATAAATTATTTATTATGGAAAGGAAAAGGTACCAGCAAAAGCAAGGACGATTGCGGAGTAAAAAGTTTCGCTTGCAGCAAAAGCTGCAAGAGGAAATTTTTGAAAGCTCGTCTAACAGTTCTGAAGGCAAATAATGTATTTATAATATAAGATAATTAAAGTAATAGCTGGTAATAGTATAAGAAAACATTAAAATACAATTTAAAAGTACAACAATATAACTATAATAATAGATGTTTATAAATAAGTAGATATATGTATATATATGTATATAGGATATATATATATTTTTTAATATGTATAGGTTAAAATAAAGTTGAATATAAAATAATATATTTTTATGTTTATTTCTAGCGATGTATTTGGGACGATATGAGGAGAAATTTTGAGTATTTATACTTCAAATCGTCCCAAATGCATAACTATATACGTATATAATTAAAAATATATATCGCGGGGACCTGATTAGGGCCACAGCAGGGCCTTTTCTTTAATAGGGCTGTGGAAGGGCGATTCCCACTAGGCCCCTACTAGAACTAGTAGTCGGGGTCTAACTGAAAAAAGCGTTATGACTAGTTGGGGCCCCGACTAGTTTTACCCATCAGGGCCCGAATAAAACAAGGGAAAACTAGTGAGGCCCCCACTAGACCCCTATCGAAATTTCTACACGGGTTATTTCTTATATATTACTCATTCTAGGTAATGTTTCAAGAATTTCTCAGTCCCACACCCATTCATCATGAAAAATAATAAAATTTACAACTAGTAGTAAAATATACATGGCAATAACAGATAATCGTTAACTCCGCTAATTTCTTTTCAGGTGTCAATAAGTGACTACTCTCAAGATATATTTTGTGATTGCAATGTGCTATTAAATTGCGAAAAACATTCTCAAGTTTCTTTTCAGGGCCGCAGTATTCTTTTTCTGAATGTTTGAGGAACTAACACATATTCCGGTGTCTGTTTACAACGCGTTTTAGTCAAACTAACGAATTAGTCAAGATCTCAATAAATATTTAACTCCCTCTCTTCAGAAACAAAGATACATGTACTAGATGGAGAGAGACAGGAAGTCAGATTCTGCACGACTCATAAACTACACGAGGATCCAACGATCAAGTTTAACTTGGCGAGGATTCTCCTCTTTGATGAAACTCAACCCCTACGCCATAAATTGAGAATGCATTCCAAAACGCGAAGATGAATTTCTACGAGGTCGCTTCTCAACGGCACTTCTCTCCAGTATCATAGCGTACTTTTTGCTATCCAAAGTTTCGAAAATTCGTCTCTCGAAATTCTTAGAAACCAGGGACGTAGCAAGGGGGGGGGGTCAGGGGTGTGACACCCCCCCATAGCATCGTGTCGAGTCGAAATTTTCAGGATTTTCGGGTAATTCGATATTATAATGTATATTAAATAATTATATATCGATTATATAATTTGATCATAAATGTGTATAAATTAAAATCGCCTTGAAGTCACAGTCGGCAAATCCCACTTATTTAGTCGGCATTTATGATAATTTCACCCCCCCTAGCTCAACACGCTCGCTACGCCCCTGTTAGAAACTATATTATCAAGTTGAAATTATGTAATATTCATTCAAAGATCTTTAATAAGTATTTGGAATAAAAATTCAGGAATAAGACGTGGAGACATTTTCCAATTATTGAGAGTAAAGAAGGGTTACGGTAATTATTCTTGAGAAACAGTCGGTGTTTGAAAACTTTAATCGAAATAACGCCTGAGGACTTTTTCTTTTTTATCAGATTCTCACACCTTTCTATTTTCTATACTTTCGGCTCCAGATATAAGTTTAACCCTATCTCTGGTAGTAAACTTTTCCACTCTTTAGTTCTAGGTGGATAAAATAGCCAAGTTGGCAAAAAATCCTGCCAACTTTTCCATTCATGATTACTTATTTCCTTGGGATTTTCATATAATGAAAATGACAAGGGATACACTGAGGAAAATAGTTCGCTAAACTTTACCGAACTCAGTTCAGTAACTGAGGACATATTAGGGACATTTCGGTAAATTTTCACATACAGTTCAGTAAAGTTAAATTAATGAAAACTTAATGCTTAGAACGTGAAATTTTGATCAATTTTAAGGAATATCTACCGAACTTAACTGTAATTAATACTGTAGTACGTGGTTGTAGAAATTTTAATGCGCACATTTGTAAAATATATTGAACACAAGATAGAGATTATCGAACAGATTTCGAAATAGAATTATTCAATAGACGAAAATTAATTAAATCTAGGCAAAATTAGAAATAATTAAATCCCTATAATTCTGTAAATAAAAAATATAATTTATCACCCTAGTAAAGTATATTTTTTATGTACAGAATAGTGATTTAATTATGTATTTTTAAGTTTGATCTAATAGTTAATTGTATAAGTTAAAAAGTTATTATTTATAACAAACAAAAAAAGTATTTTTAGTGTTTTAAATAGCACGCGAAAAGCAAGCAATAAATTATAATACCCCTGGCGTAAATTAGTATTAATTTTTATTATTTCACATTTTTAAAACTAATATCCATTATTAAATATAAAATAAAATACATAAAATTCAATACTTTATTAGAATTAAATAAAGTTTCATATAAGGAAAATAAACTTTTTTCTGCATATCATATAAAACTTTACCGAACTTTCGAGTAATTTTTCAAAATTCCTTAATAAGAATGATTCATCAACGTTAGTCATTTTTTAACTAATCTTAAGGGAATAATTCACGTAAATCTTTTAAAGTGTGCTACGCTCTTCATATAAGAATTTTACTGTACATTATTAAAGTTGCCCTTATAACCCAACTTTGTTGAACAGTTAAGTAAAGTTTAAAGGACACATTTTCTCCGTGTATTTTTGGTTTCAGCTGAAATTTATACTATCTCATTTTTTTCAAAAGGAACAAATATTTTTGTGACCTTCAATTTTCTTAATTTATCGTTTTTGATATAATTTATGAACTACTCTAATGTGTAAAATATTATTTTAGATATGCATTGGGATGACGTAAAGAGTACATATTATAGAGATAGACAAAATCGCTCTTTCGCGAAAAAGATCTTTTTCGATTAGTTTTTTCTAGACTAGAACTTCTAGTCCGGGCCACGCTAGAACCCTACTTTAAATGGGGAAAGATAAGGAAATTTCTACACGGGGAGGCTTGAAACAAATCGTGAATATTCAAGCGATGCCTTTGTCTTTCTCTACCAATGTTAACTCCCCTGTCGGGAAACGTCGGGACAATGCATGCAGGTATTCCGGCTATGTTTCCAGGTAATGGCCACTACCTGCCCACAGACGCGACCTTAACGTAAACCATAAAAAACGAAATTACCGCATTTCTCATTCGTCCAGCTCGGGCCAGCCGAACATGCATATACTTGTCGGTGAAATACTTTAAAATCTATAAATTCTTCAAGTTCGCACCCAATGAATGTACATGCTTCAAAAATGCAAAACAGATTCAATTTCATTCTGAATAAAAAAAAAAAAAAAAAAAAAACAAATTAAGAAACTTTTAAGAACTGAAAAAATGTTTAAAATCAAATGTATAAAACGGCGTCACTCACTTCAAGGTCTGTGGTTCTTTTTAATAATCGAATTAGATATCAAATCAACGGAGATGATAAATCATAATGGAGATGATAAATCACGTCACAGTCAAAACTTAAGATGTTTATTACCTAAAACATGTTTGTTATGTGCTGTCAACGAATTCTAGTCTCGACTAAGAAGATGGCGCTTTATATTTACACTCTTTTTGTCTCTTTTCCCGTAATTTACACTTGCCCGACGAACTTTATACACATGGAATCCCAAAATAGTCTTTGCGAGCCTTGTGTGCGAATGCCAGTCTATTAAATACTCGCCCACGACAAATACTCGAGATGGGAGTAATTTATCGTCATTTCTAAAATAGAATAATCAGTGACTCGAGATGATGAGTGTATCTCCTACAGCGGCTTTGGAAAGGAAGTGACAGATAAACATGCGCAAAAAGTCACAAGTGTTCTTCACTCGGTATAATGTAAAATCCAAGAAAACATCTGCGAAAAATTACCAGCACGAATCATTCATTACTCCTTATTAAATGTGATACTTATTGGGAACCGCTAAACTGCGATATGACATCTGGTGACGAAAATGTGAACTTCTAGGAGTAGGATAGAATATACTAGTTTGCACGTGTATAATGTAAACAAGACTGAAAAACAATTTTAATTTCAATTTATGATCCGTCAGGTGTGATATTTTCTCCCAAATCTTCCAAAAATCATATTTATTGTTCGGTTTATGGCTATAAATCGAAGGCTTGAGACAATCGTTAGAGTGGAGAATCATAAAGTAATTTCCGTATTTTACAAGTTTCTGTAAATTCAACAAAGCATGAAAATAATGTTCTCCCTTTATTTGATTTTCTTTAATAAATTAGCATATAATCACAATAGAAGTTTAATCAAAAAATACTTTTTAAAATGTATGTTTGTAAGCATAACCTCAAAACAACAAAAAATGAACTGTCTCTTTATATATACCTAACGATTCAATTTAAACTTATTGTTCTTAATATTGAAATACTATAATATGTATAAAATATTTATTTGCATCATATTTAATAACAGAAAGGTGTGAAACTAATTTAAAAATATACGTAATGAAAATAACTAACCTGGTCAGATACAAGAAGATTGCCACTATGTGTTAGTACTTTTTACTTAAACCAGCTTTACAAGTGCACTTTACATCTCTTATTCTCGCATTTGTCAATTGACCTTCTAATCTCGTGGGGATGACTTCTTAAATTAGATGTTTGCATAAAAAATGCAATAAATGATAGATCATAATTTCCATCACTTGATTTTCCACAAAATATTATGTGACCCGCGTTTAATACACTTTCACCCTCAACAAAATTACGACAGGAGGGTGTAGACTATGTAAAACGACAAATTTCGTTGATTGACAATCTCATTTTCGCTTCTAAAACCTCTTAAATGTTTAAAATAACATACACTTGCTCCGTTTTCTTTCAAATCTATCCTACTCCTTCGGCCATCTTTTTTCTGTGACATAACCGCGGTTCCCAATCAGTGCTCTCAGATCGAGCCAGAAATTTACCCCCTCCACATCCACTATTTTAGCAAAAAAAAAACAATTTTTCAAGTATAATTTGGCAAAATTTTGAAATTATTACTCTTGTTAAGTGTTTTCTTGAATTATATAAATAAAATTTCCCACATTATATATAATAAATTACTTTTTTTTCGATAATTTGTAAATGTAGAGGGGGTAAATTTCTGGCTCGATCTGAGAGCACTGTTCCCAATTCTCCTATTCTCAATCTTATTCTCTTAAGCTGATTAAAGTAGGTATCTGTTTGTATTTACAGGCTCTGTTCACAATTAATTCCTTGACTGATTTATTGGTGTGTCAGGAGAAAGTCGATTTCCGTTCATGTGCGTGTGCACATTATGCGTTATCTTATTATTACCATGAAAAGAAATGGTACTGCTTATTAAATTGTATATGTGAACATACTAATAATTCTCTGCTAATAATTCTCTAGTGGAACGAAATGTCATTGGCCGGTTTATACAGGAGAGGATCGATCGTAATGCTGCAAATAGCTATTTGTACCTTTCAATAATTTACGTTCATTTCCCATTAATTTTGAATGCAAACTACTTCCAGATTAAAGCACAAAATAAATGATGAGTTAGGTGTAATATTGGATGCAATAAGAAATAATATTTTACGAGCTTTTGCAAAAAAAAAAAAAAGGGAAAAACGTTCACTAAACTAGTTCCCGTTGTTTTATGGTGAAACTTATATTTCCAGAACAATTGGATTCGAATTTCACATGCACATATGTATGCGAATTTAGTCGATTGCACTGCATACGCATTTACAGTATACAATATACATTTATGCGTGTTCCCACATGCACGTCTATTACGAATTCTTAAGTTTTTCTCGACAACTTCATAACCCAGTCTCTTTTCAGCAAAATCGATTTGTGTCGACGTGAAAGGTCTCAATATGAGTGCCGCACGAAGCCAAGCATTACTGTTATTGCCATTATTTTTCCTCTCGATCGATGCAATATACATTGAGGAATCGCTGCAGAGCGCTGCGAAACGTTCGAAATGATCGCGTTTACGATTCCAAATGGTAGCCGCTTCCACTTTAGGAATTATTGAAATCTGTGTTGACTGACTAATGCTAACAACGTTATTTTGTGCAAATTTCTCGCTAAATAGAAGAAATACGAGAAAAATGTCAAGATAAACATATATATCAGTGTCTCTTGTTCTAAGTTTGCAGTTTACATTCTGTTTCCGGGAATTAACTATGTCATTGTTAGACTGCTGAACAAACAACAGTTTATGAACCTGAATATTACGAATGCTGATGATGGTCGTTGGCGATGAAAATTATTAGTTCCAGCATATTAAACTAAGCATTCCAAAAGGAAAAAGTAGTTAAAACTATATGCATATGCAAATTTTGCATACCGCGCTGTTTTGCATTAGCGTCCATCATACTCTCAAATCTATTGCGAGTTTTAAATGTTTACAAAATACGTACCAGAAGTTTTGAGCATTTAAATGAACGAAATATATAAAACTTATTTTCAGTGCAAATAAATTAATATTATAACACATTTTCTAGTTTCAACTGCAATCAGTACAAAACTCCGTTCATTTGAACGTTCAAAACGCAACCACATTACAAAATTCTCTAATCTAGAATTTACGAAATAAATATATAAATCGTAAATGAAACTTACAAAATCGTCTTCGCTGATGCTTCCTTTCATCCGATGTCAACCACAGAGCATACTCCACCAATTGAGTTTTGTCTTCTGCAACAGAAAGATCAGAAATTTAAATAATTTATTTATAATTGAAACCACTTAAAATGATTCAAGACTAATAGAAATTTGCTAGCATTGCCCGGAATTTTAAGATATCTCAAGAGTCTTGGAGGAATTTCAGCCAGTTTTAAAAGAATTTTAAGGAATTTCAAAGAGACTTTCAAAGAGAATTTCAAAGAATTTCAAATGATAAATGGTAAACTTGATAATTAAATCAGCAGATTATCGACTAAAATATGAAATGATCAATGATAGAAAGCTCGCATGACGCTACAAGGTTAATAAAGAGTAGGCATATTGAATGTGTGAGATTTCACTGATAGAATTAACATATGTATAAGCAGAAGAAGTGATTCCTTGTTATAAATTCGAGTCGGGAGAGTCACGATAGACTTAGGATTGCCGGATCCCTCGCCGGATCCACTATTCTATCTACGGAAGCTCATTATTATACATATCACTCTCTTTCGATTCGTGCTAAGTTCCTCAATGAGACACGATCGGACTCGTATCACAAGAGCGTCGCTCCACGACGTGCTAAAAGTTTCAATGACTTTGCTATTCTTCCTTGATTTGATGTCCATATAGTTCGCATGTCGCGACCGAACGGATCGTGGTGTCAGATGAGAAATGATTTCTCACACCTACCTCGATTTGAAATGGGGTATGTCCCGTGTGGAAATAGCCCGGTTTGACCCGACAGGGATCGGACTGGGTTCCCCCCGGGATCCGGTCGGGCCAAACCGGGCCACCCTGAATTATCCCTGTTTAATATTTCTTAATTGCCCAGCCGGGATCTGGCCGGGTTCCTACCGGGATCCGGTCGGGCCAAACCGGGCCACACCTTATTTAGCCCGATTAAAAATTTTTTAATTGCCTGGCCTGTATCCAACTAGATTCCGGTCAGAATCTGGTCGGGACAAATTGACCAAAAATAATTTAGCAATTGTTTAGTATTATAACACAAAGATTCTGAAGATAGTAAATGTGAAAGCAATAAAAGTTTTGAATTTTGGAATTTCAAAACATGCACAGAAATCGAGGCGCATGCATTTTCCCGAAATCCTATTTGTCAGAATTCCCATTTGACCAAATCTCATATTACCGACTCAACAATTCCTCGAATTTATATGCAGCCAAATTGTTATTCTACCTAATCTCCGTTGCTCCGAAATCACAAAAACCCTAATTTCTATATACCCGAATTTTCATTGGACCTAATTTATAATTGTCCGAATTACTATTCAACATAATGTCCGTTTTCCCGACTTTACACTTGTCCTAACTTCAAATTCACCGACTGACCATTTAACCTACATTTTTTTTTTGCTAGAATGAACATTCTACCTAAACTCATTTCGTCCGAATGGTAATCTTCCCTAATTTCCAATAGCCAGAATTTACAAATGCGAGAATTTCCATGTAACAGAAATATCATTTGTCCGACACTATATTTCAATATGAGTTTCTCACCTTAGTATCTAACTACCTACACACTAGGGTGGTTCAAAAAGACTTTCTTTTCTAGAGAGTCTCGATCCCCCCAATTTGATTCGAAATCCGAAAAAAGAAAGGTCATATTTTTTTTAAATGTGCGTGGAACTTGTAAACAACTATCACATTTGTCTCGGAAAATTCAATCTTTTTTGAATTGTTAAGGGTGGATTAAATTCAAAAAGTATTCTTTAATCAAACGTCAATACTTCATGGTTGAACTGGGATGGGGTAAAAAATAAACTCGAAAGGAAATAAAAGAGACATCTGCGGAAGGATGGCAGCGTATTATCAGTGTGTACGCACCCACCTCCAAGTTGTTCGCTAAGATAACGTCAAACAAGATTGACGGGTCCTAGCTTCAACTGGTCCGAGGATTAAAGTTCCATCCAAAGGGAGCCGCATGGAACGAAAAGGCAAAAGAGCAAAAAACATAGGCAGAAAGTAAGACGAGGAATGACAAGCTTCCTGGAGTTCTTTCTGATCTTCGACAGTAAGAAGTTTATGTATATATTATCTAGAACTATAATACACTTCAAGAGGAAGATAAAGGAAACTATGACATTTATCTACGGTTCAATATAATTTTCTCGACTTGTACGTGACAGTACGTGAATGCTATTATTTCTTTATGATTATGTACATATAGTTAATAGTAAAACTTTTAAAACTAAAATCTTCAGATTTAGAGAAGTTGGTTGCCAATTTTCTCAGTAAAATATACAGTTATAAAAGTTTTTTCTTTAAAGTTACTCACAAACTATAATAATAACTCAAATAAATGGTTTGAAATGGAAAATCCAGTTGAGTTGCTAGTTTATATAAGTGTGCAGAAACAACTTATTCCCTAATTCCAACAATCAAACTGTAAAAAGTGGGACCAATTTTAGCCAATATTGTTAGAAAAAATATTTCTTCTGAAAGCCACAGAGTCGGAGAAGTCGACCTTGAGACCAGTTTTCAGTTCATAAAAAATTCCTGAAGTTCACTTTTGACGAAAACGTAATTCGACAGGCACCTTTCTGATCTCTCCATCTCGGAAAAAAAAAACCAACGCGCCCGACTGACTCCAAATCTCTTTAGATTTTTACAGCCAGTAAGAGTAGGTATGCAAGCGAAAAGAGAAAGAAGCAAAAAAAGAAATATGCGAGAAATGAAAGCAAAAAAGGGTTCAGGGTGCGTAAGAAGAAAACCAACGTCGTTCTTGGAAGCTCTGGCACGTCTTACTGCAGAGTGCGTTAATAACTTTGCAAATGAAGGAATGGATAAGAAAGAAAGACATGAAGGGCAAAATAAAGGAAGGTAGGAAATAAAGGACGGTTTCAGCCTGGATTGGATGATTCAGGTGAAGTTTGTAGCGAGTACATATCTCGAGCAGTGCACGACTTTTATACTCTGACTATCTGGGCAAAGTAAACTGAAGGGTTAGAAACCCCTAAGGGTCCCTTTTGCAGGAGCCGATTGCCCGAGGAGAGTTTTAAGCCTCGTTTGTCGAGCAAGCCGTTCCCTCGTCTCGATGACGTGGATCCCAGCACTTTGCACTCGTGTCATACTCTGTTTGTGTCACTTTGTCGCAAAGCCAATTCCCATTAACGCGTCAAACTTCCTTCAAAAAAAAGTCCACTTTATAAAGTGAAATAAATGCACCGAAACAAGTATAAACCCTAAAAAACATCTGCCACAATTTCTCCTTCGTATTCAAATAAAGCTCTATATATTCTATGTAGCAATGCTCCATAATATTCTTAATATTAAGTACCATAATATTAAATACAAGTTGCTGAGAGCTAATAGAATTTATAATGAGAGAATTCGAAGCGAGGAGGTATAATGCACCCAAAAGTATCTTTATATATGTAAATTATATGTACATAGTAAATAAAAAGCCATCTATCTCCTTGTATGTCGTTTTGTCAACAGGAATGATTATTATTTTTCACTTCAAGAATCTCATATCGGTGAATACAAACGCAGAAATAGGTAAAATGAAACAATTTTATTCTAAGCCTAAAATTCACTGTGGATGGTCTCTGCATGAAATAAATCTCGACAAGCTAGCAATGCTTGCTTTTTTCGATTAATTTCAACATACGGGCAGCTTTAGACAGCACGTGCAGTGCAATCACCGTCATGTGGGAACACAATTCCGCACGCGAGTAACACGTGTGCAAACTAGACTTAAGTTGCCCCGGAGATTAAATTCACAAACTTCGTCGGCATCAATTCAATCTACATAAATACTGCAAATCCTCTAAATATTGCCCAACCTGCATCACATTATTATTACAGTTTGCACTTTGAACTGTAATTGCAACACAGAAGCACAATAATTTTTCTTTCAACAGGGTGGCTATTTTAAAAAAGGAGAGAACAATTCTCAGTGTTTATAATTCCCGATCAACGAACACATTTGTCGGTGATTAAAACAAAGTTTCAAGAAATTTTAAAAGCTCAAAAGCTTGAGAATTTTTTTTTATTTTAATGACCGGAAGACTCGCACTTCTTCGTTTTTTGACGATGAACGAAATATTTACTGACGGCAAAGTGGTACTTGATTAAATTGCATCACACACACACACACACATGTACTCAAAACGAGACTCAAAAGATACACCGTTCTTACAATTAGAGAACGATCTTGATGGTGCTATAATCATCGTAGTAAAAAAAACTTTTAAAAGGATGCGTGGAAACGGTGACTATATCGAGTAATCACTCTAATCACGTTTTAAGAGAATTTTTTATTTAATTTGTGAGTAACGTCAAGTTTAGGTAATAATAAAAAAAAACACGATGAAATTCAAATACATATGGCTCTTCATTATGACAATTTGGAAACAATATATTTGTAAAAGATTTCTTAAATCTTTCAGAAATAAATGCAATTGGTAAGCCAAAAGTGCATGCACGGAAAAAATTTGTCGCTTAAACTTTAAGAGACTATTCGAAGATTCGTGGACAGAAAATAAAATTGGAGAAAGTCTTGAAAAGTTTCAATGACTTTTAGGAAATAGTATAAAAAAAGTCGAATAACATTTAAGAAACAGAATCGAAGAAAATAAGTCGCGTATTTATTATAACAAAGTATTTAAAACACTGAGCGATCTTTTCTAAGAATTAATAATCCTGTCTTCTAAAATTTTCTCGACAGTCGCAGAAAATGATGCGCAGAAACGTAATTCGTAGCATTGCGCAATGCGGTCTCGCTCGGTTTTCTGCTGTTGTGATAATTTTGGTTAGGTTTCGTGTTGTTTGTATTTATTTTATCTATTTTGTCTTGTATGTAACTAAATATTATAACACTGAGGGATTTTGAAAATTATATTGAAAACATAAAGAAACTTTTGACTCAGGGTGTCAGAATTAAAGAATAAAGTCGGTACTGCCTCCAAATGCAGAATGTGAACCAAATATTTCACAAAAGTCTCCACGAGGTATGTTGGGTATGCGGGTTAATGCGTGTCTGTAGTGTACAAGTGTTAAATGTAATAGTAAGTTCATGTTAGATTATATAAGTAATGTAAAAGTGAAAAATAATTAACTATAAGTGCAGGATCATATCGCAGAAAATAATATTTTCCTTTTTACGCTATTCAACATTTTCTTCGACTGTCGCTTAAAACTTCGACAACTGGCTTCCCGTGCAGAAATTGCCATATTTTTTACAGATTACCGATCTGGCCCAGATCGGTTTTAAGCGATCTGGACCGGGTCGGGGATAATGGCATGGCCCAGAGTCGTGCCAGACCGGGCTCGGGTTACTATTTCCACCACTATGTCGCTGATGTTCGGAAAAATGGCGCTCCAATTTCTCTGCAGTGTGTGAATTTTTAAAGGTGTTGATCAACTTTATATTCATTTAAATTGTACAAATGAAAAAATGCCAAAAACAAAGAGCACACGACGAGTCCGGAAACACCGCGCGATTCAACCCTACCTAGAAAATATAAATGAAGGTAAATTAATCATTCAGTGTTTATATATACATATACATATATAGTGCGTCGAAACCTAACCTCAAAATTAAAATATAAGTTTTAGTTATTGACAAAAAATAAAAGTGTTTTTTAAGTCACTGCAGGTGATGTAAATATTGAAAGGGAAGTGGTAAATATTGGGAAGTGATGTAAATATTGAAGTGATAAAGGGATGTGATGTAAATATTGAAGTGATAAAGGGAAGTGATGTAAATATTGTAAGTGATAAAGGGAAACCCTTTATCACTTATTGTAAGTGATAAAGGGAAGTGATGTAAATATAAAGGGAAGTGATGTAAATATTGTAAGTGATAAAGGGAAGTGATGTAAATATTGAAGTGATAAAGGGAAGTGATGTAAATATTGAAAGGGTAGGGCCTAGGTCGGGCACTGACCAGGCACCAACCAGGCACCGATCGGGCACCGATCGGGCTACTGAGTTCGGCCCCGGTCGGGCCGTGTGTTTCATCAGCGGTCTGGCCCAGACCAGGTTCCCCGATCTGGGCCAGATCGGGGCCATGGCGAAATTTCTGCTCGGGTTAGAGAATATAAAATCTGTTTGATAAAACCCACAGTAGTGTTTTAAATTTTCTGCGACTGTCACTTAAACTTACGAATTTACGTTTTAAATTTTTCTCAACTTTTGTATATATTTCAGACGATTATCCATTATGTTCTTGAATAATGAATTTCATAAAATTTAATCGACTTTCTGACATATCCACGAGTATTACACAAAGTCGATGACTTTTTAAGCGATAAATTTTTTCCGTGTGCTAATCAAACTGATGTTCTTTGATTAAAACTCCTATAATTTCGCAATTTCTTTATCCGAAGCTTATGTCTAACAATGAATATATTTGCATTGCTTTCAAGTTATTCTTTTCGTTAACGTTAAAATAGAGTTAACTTAAACTTAACGCAAAGCCATCGATTCAATTGGAATTTTGTACGTTCTACTCAACTATACGCATTTCCATTCGATAATTCCATTTTAAGGCCGAGATATACGGTGAAAACGCAATCTATACATAAATTGAAAATTCTGAATTATTTTGCAATAAATATTACGGTCTTTCATGATAGAAGAGAAGAGGGGGAAAAAAGGGCGACAAAAATATCATATATTTTGTGAATAACCCTTATATATATGAAGCATTTTCAAAACTTCCAAGCTTTTACGGCCCTCTGACATTCCACTTTTGAGACTTTGGCGACCGAGTTGAGAAATTATCGACAGGTGTCTGTCTGCTATAATACAAAAGTATGTACAAGATTTCACTTCTTTTGTTCCGAGATCTAAGGATGTGTCGCATCGACTCGCGGTGCGTTAAGCTTTTCGCGCAAAGAAAGGAGGTCGAGTGCAATGTCGAGCGAGCGCAAAGTATACTTACTCGAGGGTGGTTGCTCTTCAGCGAGAAGAGAGCGAGGGCCGTACGCGGAGAAACTCTGGCACGAGCGGTTAGTGTTAAAATAAAAATTCTCTCCTAGCACTAGCCACAGTTACCATTATTTAGCACGTGCGGGGGCAGTGTGTTGGCAACTGTGGCTAGTGCTATGAAAAAAAATTTTATTTTAACACTAACCGCTCGTGTTCCTCGTGTTTTTTTTTTTTTTTTAATTTTCTCCGTGTATGAAGGAAACGAGAAGGTCCAGAAAAGAAGACCAAAAAGCCTTGTAGAAAAGTAGTGGCACTGTGTCTTTCAGCAACTTTTACGCAAAAGAACCCTACAGAGCAGAAAGGAATGTAACAGATTCCAGATAAAAGGAGGATTTACAATTCTGCTTGTTGATAAGAGCCAAGAAGTAGGCAAAAATCCGAACCGAACAGGTTCTTATTCGTTCCGAACGTTAGTTTCGAGTTTTTTAACGTAAAACTGATATCCGTACCCGCATACAATGTCAGAAATACAGTTAATGTTAACATATTATACGTGAAATTTCTGATAAATCTACATCTCTCTATTCATATTTTATTACGAGTCGTGCGATTAAGCATTATGGCATAAATAAACAATAAACGTTAATAACTGATGATTCCGATGGCTATATTTATAAAAGAAATGTTATATTATTGTAAATAATTGCGACATCAAATTTCAATCAATATTCGATAAAAGCAAGAAAATTCGGTAAAATTCCAAGGGATCAAGAGGAAGTAAGGACCTTCCGGTTTGCTCTTCCAAACTAGCACATTCACCAGCATAACATCCTGTTGATGCGGCTTTACAGATATATAAGTTTTAAGTATTCAGCACGTAACTTCTAATGAGATTTTCATATGCGTATTGCCAAACTTCAGTAAGAAGACGCCCTCTGCATTGTAATTTATTTGAAAACGCTTCCCGTGAACGGTAATTCTCGTTAAACGGATTCGAGAGAGAAATGCTATATTATTTTGAAATAGACATTTTTTAATTCACAAAGATCTAGGGAATGTTCCCTAATTTTTCCGATAAAATATCAAAATTTTTAGAAAAAAGTCCCTAAAAAAAATTGTAGGTCCCATGTAGAAATTTCCCTATCTTTCCCCATTTAAAGTAGGGTTCTAGCGTGGCCCGGACTAGAAGTTCTAGTCTAGAAAAAACTAATAGGGGCCCTGTCTGGCGCTAGTAGGAAATTTCTTACTTTGATAATTCTATCTGTATCTAGTGGGGCCCCGACTAGAAAATCTCCACTAACCTTACTTTCGTAATTATTATAAGATTCGGCTGTTAGGTGACGCTCAACGTAACCTCTCTTTTGTAAAGTGCACAAGTGTCAGTGTCAGTCGTGTCGTGAAAATTATAATTTGTCATTAAATCGTAATAAATTATTTATTATGGAAAGGAAAAGGCACCAGCAAGAGCAAGGACGATTGCGGAGTAAAAAGTTTCGCTTGCAGCAAAAGCTGCAAAAGGAAATTTTTGAAAGCTCGTCTAACAGTTCTGAAGGCAAGTAATGTATTTATAATATAAGATAATTAAAATAATAGCTGGTAATAGTATAAGAAAACATTAAAATAAAATATAAAAGTACAATATAATTATAATAATAGATGTTTATAAATAAGTAGATATATGTATATAGGATATATATATTTTTTTAATATGTATAGGTTAAAATAAAGTTGAATATAAAATAATATATTTTTATGTTTATTTCTAGCGATGTATTCGGGACGATATGAGGAGAAATTTTAAGCATTTCTACTTCAAATCGTCCCAAATGCATAACTATATACGTATAATTAAAAATATATATCGCGGGGACCTGATTAGGGCCACAGCGGGGCCCTTTCTTTAATAGGGCTGTGGAAGGGCGATTCCCACTAGGCTCCTACTAGAACTAGTAGTCGGGGCCTAACTGACAAAAGCGTTATGATCTAGTTGGGGCCCCAACTAGTTTTACCCATCAGGGCCCAACTAAAACAAAGGAAAACTAGTGAGGCCCCCACTAGACCTCTATCGAAATTTCTACACGTGTTATTAAATTTTCTAAATTTTGGGGAATTTTTCTAAAATTTTTAGTAAATTTCCAAACGTTTTCGAGAAATCCCTAAAATGTTCGGAAAAATCATTTTTTCATCCAAAAATGTAGAGTATTTCCAATAAAGAAATTGTAGGAAAATTTCCCGAAATTTTCTATAATGTATATAGGCAATTTTTCCCACCTAATGCAATCCTTCGAGAAGAAATATTAAGTAGTAATATTGAGAGAATCAGATAATAATCTGTGCATTCAAGAAAAAAAATTTAAGGAAGCAGGGGACTGTTAAGTAAAAACAGATTTCGTGGCGCCCGGAAGACGCGCTCATCTCCACTTATTTACACAAAAGCGCCTGTAGAAAATTCTAACGTTCACAGGACTAATTCGTTCGGATCAAATGTGCTTATTTAAGGATACAGTTACGCGGGGATATTACATGGACAGAATGACTCGAACTAAGGTAAAGGAATGTCTTCTGACTTTTCGGAGAAATCCACGTGCCGGTATATCCTTCCTAATTATTGGTTACGATTAATTGATCGCTGCGGTTAATATGCTGTGCGTAAATCCAAAGCTTGAGAATCGCTTCCATGAGAAAGATATGTCTATGTTGTCTTCAAATTGTAACGTCTATTAAACCCGGTTAATTGCTAACTAATTGCTAGTTCCAACACTCTAGCTTTACACTTAATTTTCTTCTTGATTATACTCTCAAAAATCTTCCGAGAAATGAAGCCCATCACCTCTCCGCTCTCATAAAAGGGTGAAGAAAGATTTAAAATCGAAAAGAGAGGATTCCATTTAAACCTAAAAACTTATTAAAAGCGTCACTAATGTACTTTTTCACGATCCTGAACATGGACCAATATTTTTTAAACGTCCAAAATAAAAAATTGGGAAATTACCTTGAAAACAAGAGAAGAAGGGGAATTCTTAAAAAAAAAGGGAGACTGTGAAGTCTGCCTGTATGACTTCAAATGAGCCAAAATGTTGAGGAATGTTACTTCCCTTTCTCCCCATTCCATCATGATCCTGACTTTGCTCGGCTGTAGAGGGAGCGGCCTAAAGACAGAAGAAGATAACAAAGTTTGGAAGGCCCCAGGCATCAAGGAAGGAGGAACAATTTCAAAGGGGGACTTTCTAGGCTAGACGAAGTTTTAAGGGAATACTGCTAACGGTTGACAAAGGGCCCTGGAGCTAGAGGAAGAAGTAGGCAAATCGACGATGACGGAGCAAGTTTTGATCCTCTGGTGAGAAGGAGAAAAATATATAGAGAGAAGCTAATGTCCGAGAATGGCATGGAAGAGAGGAGATATTCATGGCCGAATACCAATCTTAAGGACGAGACGGGTCTGTTTGACTCTGCGCCACAAATGCTTAAAAGAAGAAGAGAACTACACGGAACTAGAGGAGAAAGAGAGAAAGGGATGCATTCAGGGATGTTTAACTTGAAGTGCATTTTAAATGCATTTAAAAGCACACCCTTCGAGGGGTGACTTTTTGATTTTAAAAATTGTTTGAAATTGTTATCAGCGCGGAACTTAAACAATTTAGAATATCTGATAGATAAATGTAGCGATGTAGCATCTAAAGCTGCGAATTTGCATTTTATCTCTCAAGATAAAATTTATGCACGGAAAAAACATTCACGTTGGTTCAAGTAAACACATGTACTTGGCCGATTCTACTTGAGACAAATTAATATTTCTTTACCATAAGAAAACGAATATCTAGAATCAAGAAAATAATTGTATCAGTAAAATTACTTGGAGCAATTAAATATATATATATTAGAAACAAATAAATATGTAATTATTTCCATTCAATTATTTACTTGTATGTAATACAAATAATTTATTAGATCAAATAAATATTTTCTTAAGATGAGTAAATGAAAGTATGAATTACTCCTGCTTGAATTAAATACATGTAAATACATATTTCAAATTTTGTTTTACTTGATATAATATAAAAATTCTTGGTTCAAGAAAATCAATATCGTTACTACAAGAAATCAATATATATCTTCAGCAAGTACAGTAACTCCTTGATTCAAGTAATTCCTTGTTTACATTAAAATCATAAATTCTTCAAATAATAAAATGTAGTATTCCATCTGAGAATACATTTTCTCAGATCAAGAAAATATACACTTGTATTAAGCATACGGTACCAAGTATTTATTTTCTTGGATCAATCTCATATGGTATGGTCCGTATGTAAGATGACCATATTCTTGTTCCAAGAATTTTTTTCTTGATCCAAGATTTTTTTTTTCAGTGTGGAGGTGGATCGTATAACCCTAAATGTGCTACTTCTATACTGGCTCCTGTGCGTCGAATACTTGGGAATAAGTAAACGTAAATGTATAACGCGTAAAATGTAATATGCCAGGAATGCAATATTATACTCTGCCATTAGTTATAAATTAGTACAACAAGAGATATACCTATAAGTAGAGCTGAAACAGGTACTCACTTTCTAAAATGAAAACTACATCACGTTTCACTCTGAGAACGAAAAGCTCTCGCCTGAATACATGTATTTTTTGAGAAAAATCAAATTTCATTTCTCAAAGTGTTAACGAGTGTTTTACTCAAGAGATTATAACTACGCGCCGTGGATTTAGAAAATCTTATTGTCAATGAACAGTGATTTTTGAGTGAGAAAGTGATTAGCTCATACACGGAAAACGAAATGTTCTTGGATCAAGTAAATTGTACTTGGTTCAAGTCAAGGGTGGGTACGAATGGGGACAATAGAATAATGTACTTGATGCAAGAAAATATGTACTTGGTACCGTATGCTTGGAACAAGTGCATATTTTCTTGATCTGAGAAAATGTATCTCAGATGGAATAGTACATTATCTTAACTTGATAGTTTCTAACTTGCGTCAAGAATATATTTTCTTAATTTAAGAATACATAGTATTGTGACAATACAATTGTGTCCACGCAGAAAAAAAATCTGTAGAATCTATAAAAAAACAATTATTAATTAAGAACATGGTTCATTTGCAAATATATTATGGATTTACTTATAAATAATCGATATTTGTAAATTTTAACGCTTATATAACAAATAAAATTTCGCACGCAACGCGGGGGGGAATCGAACGCACGACCTACGGGACGCAAGTCCAGCTACCTAACCATTATCCTAAGCTCTCGAGATGGTGGTCTCACATTTTTTCCACGATATACTCATCACGAAGACTCATTCAAACACAAAGATATTTTAACAGATTAATTTTTCTGCGTGTGTGATTGTCACTTGATATCTTAGGCATTGTCGAAGATCACTGGACATTCGTCTCAAATCCATATTTATTGAAAGCATACAATATGCAAGCATCATACTAAAAAGAAGTTACTTCTCCGTCAAATGTATTCATTTTCTTGTATCAAGAATATGAATATTATATTAAGAAAGATAGCAATTAAAGTAAGCACCGGTATTTACTTGGATCAAGAAGCCTTAATTAATTAAATTAACATTTCGATTACTTATTGTAAGAATATATATACTAGATCCAATACTTTCTTTAAGTTCAAACAAATACTTGCAAATAAACAAATTAATTCAATAGTTATTTGCTTGAAATACATATGTTCTTGATCCAAGTAATTTCACTGAATTAATTATTTTCTTGATTCACGAAAATCGGTGTCTTGTACTTAGAAAAGAATGACTTCTCTCAAGTAAAATCGGCCAAGTAAATCCGTTGATTTGATTCAATGCACTTTTCTTTTCCGTGTAATAACCGACAAATTAAAAAATCGAGATGTTAATTAATCGTTTTGTAAGTTCCGATTTAAAGATATCTCAATTTATTCTGGCGATGTGAAACCAGTGTAACTATCGGTTTCGGTTATTGATGCCTGGGGCTCCAGGAATCCCGCATCCGTCACTATACATATACTGATAGTGCTCATGCTTATTCATGATTATACTTCTTGAATCAACTCAGCCAAATCAGGAAATAATAATTTTTTCCTTTCTCTCGCCCGCTGCTCTAGATCTCACCAGTCACTCTCTCCCTCTTTCTCTCTGTATCTGTATATTTCTCTCCAAGAAAAATATGTATCATCAGAATTCCCCGTAATCTATCAACATTAAAGCATGTTAATCTTGTAAATGATGTGTTTTCCTTCTTTTAGATGCACCTAATCATTGACAATCAATATGATTTATGTAAACAAAATAACCAACAACAGAAGACTAACTGCAAACACGATTTCTTGAATGATATGCACGATGAAATATTTTCACAAAGTCATTATTTTGAGCAAAAACGATAAAATATAATTAATCCTCTTTCACACTTTTACTTTTACATCATTTTGCGAAACGAAAATCGCCGGAATTCCTTTTTGTTTGGTTTACCAATTCTATTACGTGCAAGACGTGGTCATGTTCATTTTTTCTCAGAGAAAGATATAAAAACTTTAGGTTAGTAATGCAGCTTCGCCGTGCACGATCCTTTGTTCCAATAAAAAAAAAATTGAAATGGGCCTTTGTTGCTTGCAGCTGTTCAATCGATTCACATAATTCCAAGCATTGTTTTGTATCTAATTGTTTCTTTGAATTGACAAATACACATCTGATTCTCATGCAAGCAGCTAGTAAAGTACATATACATATAGTAGACACGAAGAATCTGCCAGATATTAGAAACATATCAAGAAAAAGCAAAGCGTTTTCAACACGTAAAGTATTTGACCGGTCAGATTCTCGACTCTGAATCCTTACAGACTCGTTACCGTTCCATCCTCGTGATGTACCATTGCGGAATGCAGTATTGGTACATACACACGTACGAAAAGCGAGAAGAGGAAGATCGAGAAACGGCTACGGCTACGCTAACCTAACCAAAGGGGAATTTTCAGGCACTGAGTGAGAAGAAAACAACCTCTGTTAGAGAGAGACAGATCAACAAGATCGAGGATGCTGGAGAGGGAGAGCAGCGACTGGCCGAGAGAAAGGGGACTGATTGTGAGACTGGAGAAGAGGATCGTGAAGGTGAAGCCTCAAGAACTGAGGACACTGAGAGGTCCGTGGGACCGGCAAGGCTCGTGTCGATCCTTTTCTCCATCTCACTTCTCAGCACCTCGCTCCCTCTCTCTCACGGATACAAAACCGAGAATCTAGGACTCGAACATGCAGCCTACCTACCCGACCGCGTCGTGCTCAAGCAGCGTTTTCATTCTTCTCCGTGCACCACGGTTTCTCCACTGAAATGACTGAAACACTGCAGATGCAGACTATAGAGTCTATACCTGTTTCGTCATTGGACAGCAAAACGTTTGCGTTTGTACAACAGGACGTTATTTCCAGCCTAGCCGTCGCGAGATCACAGATTTAAATGTCATTGCGAACAAAATGCCTAGCACGCAGGACGCGACACGTTAGGAGAATCGATTGTCGACAAAGTACACTTTTCCTATTAACCCATGCATCGCTGATCAAGCCGATCGTAATCGTTCGTCTGTGAAAGGGCTCTCATACCGATGTGCAGGATTATTATAAATAGTTTCCTGATCTGCTAAAAAGAGGGTTTCCGCTAGAGTTCATTTTTTAAATTCCCTGACTCATTTGCTCATTTCTAGAGACAATTTTTTCTGCTCTTAAAAATCTTTAAATTATGCGATGAAAAATGGATTATTATGCGAAGTTCCGCTTCAAAAATCTGGATTATGCGAAATTGTGCTATAAAGAAATCAGAACTATATTTAATTTAAATATTCAATAATGTCAGAAATATTACTTGCTTTTGTCATACATGAGGGTATGATTGTATTAGGGGAACCTGAGGCGGAATGGGTATTAGGGTAAAATGGTGTTCTTCAATATATCGATCAAGTTTCTGCATTATTTCCTTTGAAACTTTTTGAAAGTTTGTTTCTTAGGTAGGCGATAAATATTAAAAGGAAAAAATAGAAATTTCTTCTGTCAAAGACAATGATAAAATGCCTGAAAATAAAGCAGTCTAAAAATCCAATTTTAGTTACTTTTCAATTGCTTATAAAACTACTTATATATTACCATTTATCCATTAAAAATGTCTATTATTAAGTTAATTAATTTCCCCTCAATAATTTTCACTATTTCGTTTTTTCATTACAAATTAGTAGAATTATTATTATATTATTTAGAAAAAATGTAGAGTTTGGGGTGGAATGGGTCGGCTTCAATGAGGTGGAACGGGCTGTCTAAAATAACTTATATAATGATCAGCTGATTGCTCTCTAGAAAAATGTAGATATACTAGGTAGCTAATAGTATTTATTTAGCTTTTAAGCTTAATTAGATAAGCATAATTTTATGTAAAAGAACATCGGGAATAAGAAGTAACTTCGATTAATAAGCATAGTTTTAACAGATTTTATAAATAAAGAACGTAAGTAGACAGTTATATAAAAGTAAGGTTATAGATTCTGCTTGATAAACCAGTAAAAAAAGCTTCAAACTAAACTAAATTAAAATGCGTTTAATTCTAAAACGATTTCAGCGAAAACTGATCACACTCTAATTCTTTTTTAATTGTAATCAATGTTTGTTTATGTTTAAATGTTCTAAATGTGATTAATTATTAATCTGCAAATCAATTTAATTGAATTTTATTTGTCTGCTTGTTTTTATATAAAAAATAAATTATAATAGTTCCTAAATGCGTTTTATTAATTGACCAACATGAACATACATTTTATGAAAAAAAAAAAAAACTAAACATTCATAATTTATACATACAAAAATAAACATACTCATTTCACCCCAAAGAAAAACCCATATCACCTCATTTGTGGGGTGGAATAAGTTTTTTCAGGTTTTAACTAACATGATTGTTTTTAATAAGAAAATTTAACCCTATATGGTTATTTTATAGGAGAATTTAATTCTTTGTAAATTGTTTGAAATATTTTAGCAAATTGCAATTGCTTCTCATCCCTAGATTAAATTTTAAAAAAGGTTACAAATTTTGTTGCTCATTCCGCCCCAGGTTCCCCTATTAAAAGTTCATAAAAACGAAAAGAGAACAAGTTTCTACTTATTTGATATTAAAGTAACACAGGTTTTGTTACATTCGGCAACTAACCTAATTTATAATATGTATTAAAAACAAGCGCAAAAGTTAAAATGCAACAATAGGATATTGCTCAGTTTTTACACTCACATTTTACAAAAAAAGTTGAGTTCACATGTTTTTCGATGATCGTTTAAGTTTTCTTAAGCAAAGAATACATTTTTTCTTTTAGAATATGTAAGTCCAGGATGAAATCACTTTCTCCATTTTTTAAGAAGATTGCAAAAATGAAGATTGCAAAAATGAAGAAATCAGAATTATATTTAATTATATTTAATCTGACATCTTTTTACTTTTCATTGTACAGGAATTAAAGTTGGCGTGAAAAGTTGGAAATATTTTTATATTTTTTCTACTGAGAAAAATATTTTTATAAAATATAAAAAATAATTAATCATGTTTCTGCAAAAATACATTAAAATTTACATTCATTTGATTTTTATTATTATTTTCCTACTGATCAGGTAATATTGAACTTCTTATCTATTTCAAACCCAAATTTGAGCCCTTGTACAATGCAGAAAAATAATTGCACAATTTTTTAAATAAGTCTAGCAGATTCTACAGAAATCTACTTTTAAAATTAGTACAAGAAATTAAAAAAATGTTCATTATTGGAAAGTTATTGATATTTTTATAAAACATTGAGATTTGACGTTCTTTGCAATACCTTTTTATTTAAATTTATTCATTTAATTTATTTAAAATATTTAAATTTATTTATACTTTAAAATTGACAAAAAGTAACTTCTTCCTGCAGCTTTTAGCTTACTTAAAAGAAAAAATATGATCTTCGGTGTAATTAAATTTAGGGAACTTAATAAACATCAATCATCGAAAAACAGGGGAACCCAAAGTTTAATAAACCAATAAATTATTATAAAATGTATTAAGATTTTTGAGTCTTTGTCAATTAAAAACAAAATTTCCATGCAAAAATCGAAATTTTTCAAAATTATGCGAAGATTACAAAATTTTGCGATGAAAAAAATTATGCGTCTTTATGCGATGACAAATCTTCTTTATTTAACTTACAAACTTCATAAGTTGCAAAGATTTCGAGTAATATTCAATTCTGAGGCAATATGAGAATATACGCTTCGCATAATAGGGGTCTCTATTCATTTCTAAGGAACATGCTTCATTTATCTTGATAATTAATATTTGAGCCTCAAGGATGCCAAGAAATCCTCTAAATTAAGGATAAAAGCATAAAATTTCATGAAATACGTTCAAAGCCCGTAAAATACCTAGAGTTCCATAAAAATTTAAGAAATCATTTGGTAACTCATCTCGCAAAATCTCAAGAAGTACTTTGAAATTATATAAGAGATTTCAACATGTTTTCAGGGATGTCAAAAAAATAATATACGTATTGCAAAAATATTTCAAGAGATTTTTACAGATTTGTCTGTCTTCAAATCCAATATAATTTCTTAAAATTCTTTTAGATTCGTTAAAATCCATTAAAATCTTATGAAATTCCTTAAAATCTATTAAAAAAAACGATAAAATCCTTTTAAAATCCATTAAATCCTTAAATGCCTCAAAATCGCTTTAAATTTCAAGAAATTTTGTTGAAATTCATTAAAACTTTGAAGTTTTCATAAATCCTTGGGAATCTTTTGAAAAAAAATTATACCCTTTGAAATTCGTTAAAAATCCCTGACTTGTGACCACCCTGTCAAAATTAAATGACTTTCGCCTGTGAACCAGATATCGTTACGACTTACGTCTAGAACTGGATGATGTAACCCATATTTAATTAAAACTTTCATTCACTTGTGTCGAAATGACTGATATAATGGAGGACAATAACACTCTAAGTTGGAACAAACTTTCCGAGAAAATCAACTAATATTCCAGGGGACAAACTGTTCAACAGTGAAGCTTATAAAGTTAGAATATGATTAAAGTTTTCAACATTTGTACAGGCAAAATGGCAAATTATTTTCAAAAGATGAACGAATTAGAAAAAAAACTTAAATGCATAGAATTTTTTAAAAGCAGTCATCTTAACTCATAACGGATAGCATAAGATTCTCTATAAATAAACTTTAGTCAACATCTGTTAGAAAATGGTACACTTTTCTAGGTAAATATCTGTATAGAATCATGACACATTTGCTAATAAAATAAAGAATTATGAAATTCCACTACGCGAGATTCCTTCCTTCAACTATGCTTTGCTTAAACAAACATTCCATTCTAAAGTAAATAAGACTTTCAAAATCGTTTTGTTTCTGGTGTTAGAAAAGGTTCCTTTTTCAAAGAATCTACCAACGACCCTTATTTAAATGGTAAAGGAATATCACGTACCCTCAGAATAAACATGTTACGTAATCCCTAAAGCTAGTATTTTGTCAGGTATTTAGGTATGTATGTATAGACGAAGGGCAAATAGAGCATTGCTCTTTTAAAATGTACAAATTCCAAATACATACTCAATATTATTAGTTTGTATGAATTTTTCATTCAAATTGCAGAAAACAAAGATAGTTTATTTAATTACTAATGCAAACTGTAGACTAGACTCTGAAGGTGTGAATTCATTCAAATTATCATTTCTTGTATGTGGTTTAGAATTAGTATAGTAATTATTGTTATTTAAAATGCCGTAGGAAGCTTTTAAATTGCATATTTTTTGTGGTTAACCGCATGACGATTACGACCTTTGAAGGCCGTTATGAGAAAATATGCAACAAAGAGAGGAAATAATATTCTGCTTAAACATGAAACTACCATCAATTTTATACGTTTTTAAAACAACTTTAATTATTTGCATTGTTATCTTAATAGCACGTCCACGTACTTTCGCCTATAACGGAAACAAAAATATATTTGATATGTATTGGCATAATTTGCTTTTGAAGAACTCGTTCTTGAATTAAATAAATATTTATATGCGAATGTAACTCACTCGTATTAATAGATTATTTTATCTTAACTTTTATACATATGTATAAAGATTTAACTACCAACTAAACTTGTTAAATTTTTTATCTATACTTCGTAAACCTGAACGAGCCAAAAAGCAAAATCCTAATTCTTTTTGGTATGAATATACAAGTATACATGTATATAGAATATCGTAGCTTTTAAAAATTATCTTGCTCTACTGTACTATATATAAATGGAACTCTGCTCAGTGAGGTGAGAGCACAATTATTACTGGACAAAACGTTCTTGCAACACTTGCAACAATTCTTAGATCTCCGTTAGACTCCAAGGCCATCATAAAAACTTTATGTTTTATTTTATATATATATATATATATCACTGAGTTTACGTTACTGATATTACGTTTACATATTTACGTTTTACAATACAAGAACGAACGCGCGCTCCGCGTGTGCATTTACTTAGAAATCCTTAAAAATTCAAAAAAACCTTCAAAATAATTAATCTCTTGAAAGTTCATCAAATTCCATGAAATCCTTAAAAATTTTACAAATTCTTTTAGAAATTAGAACAATTACTTGAAAATACTTAGAAACTCAGAAAAACCTTCAAAATCATTAATCTCTTAAAATCTATGTTAAAATTCTTTCAAATTCTATGATAATAATTAAAATCCCTTTTATATCCTTTAAAATCCATTAAAAGTATTAGAAATACCTTAAAAATGCATGAAATCCCTTAAAATTACACACAAATTTTCAAACTCATAAATCTTCTCAAATCCACGTTAAAATACATGAAAATCTCTAAAAAAATCCTAGAATTTTTAGATTAGAAATCTCATCAAATTCCATGAAATCGTTAACGATTCTACAAAATCTTTTAAAAATTAAAAAAATCTCTTGAAATCTTTTAAAATTATTAGAAATCTCATAAAAATCAATCACTCAAAAAAATGCTTAGTTAAGTTAACTAGAATTTTAGGTTAAATATACCCTAACTATTTTTTCTGGTTAAAGTAACCAGAATTCTGATTATTTTAATAAGAATTGCTTGTTAAAGCAACTAGAATGCTGGTTAAATCAACCAGAATTCTGGTTAATTTAACCAGAAAAAATAGTTAGGGTATATTTAACCCAAAATTCTAGTTAACTTAACTAGGCGTTTTTTTGAGTGATAAAAACTAAAAAATTCCACAATATCTTTTAAAAATCAACTTTCTTGAAAGCCCTTAAAATATGTACAGCCTTTGAAATCCTTTTAAATTCTACTAAATCTTTGAAAAATTGTAAAAATCTTTTGAAATCTCTCTATAAAATTCCATGACAAACTTTAAAATCTCTTAGAATTCCCAGAAAATTCTTGAAATTTTACGGTAACATTGAAAATCCCTTTATATCTGTAAAGTCCCTTAAAACTATTGGAAATCTTATCAAATTCCATGAAATTCTTTAAAATTCTCACAAAATCTTTTGAAATCACTTAAAATTATTATAAATCTCATAAAATTTCTTAAAATCCCATAATACTCTTACAAACCTTTTGAAATCGCTTAAAGTTGAAATCTTTTAAAATTTTTAGAAACCTCTCAAAATTTCTCAAAATTTTAAAACATTTAGAAACTCTTAAAATCCCTTATAATTCTTAAAAATTTCTTAAAGTTGCATGAATTCGTTTAGAATTTCACGAAATATCTTAAAATTCCATAAAATTCCATAAAATTCTACGAAATTCCTTTCGAAAAATGTCTCGAAAATCTCGAATAGATTATAGTTTCAAATCTGATTGTATTTGGAATGATGCGTCTTTAAATGAAATTGTAAGAAGAAAAAAAAACAATGCGCGAGTAGCGCGTCTCTTGATTTGCTAGTATTTATAAAAAAAAGTATCGTTATATTTTATAAATGAAATAATTACAACATGTGTTTTACTTTATAAAAAATAATAGTTGTTAGATTGTTTTCAAAATTAACTACGTTTACAGTTGTATTGATGTTTAATTGTGGTTTTGTTTTCTAAAAAAAAATACCGTATTGATAGTTTATTTTTAATATTACCATAAAACTGCTTTTTTAAAACCAAGATTTTCGATGTATTTCGAGTTTAGACTCGTGATAAAATGATGATTAACGAAACCAAATTCAAATAAACGATCGGCAAGTATCGATTGTCGAAAGTCCCTATCAATACTTACACAATAAATCAGGAGTGCGGAATAGGCGTTACGATATTTCGACTTCGACTCAATCATCTTTTTAGAATAGATTAACTTTAATATTCATTTTATCAGTGCGGTACATTCACGAGATCAAGACTAATTTCATCTAAGATTAATTAGTGTAAAGGAATTGAAGAGGCAAAGAGCTCTAATCAATATCGATCCAAAATAAATGGCTGATGTGAAATGTAGGCCAATTAACCAAATGCACTTCATCATCCGCGATCCGACTTATTCAAAAGCATCAGAGAGAACAACTTCTAAAGTGCATTGCTATTTAGTATAATTACTATAGCTTGGAATAAGAATATAAATTTTGGCCTCATTAAATGGAAAACATCATTACTAATCTCTACACAAGGAAGTATTTTGGAGCGTCATTTTTTTTGGAGCACAGATTGAAAAACGTGAGGGGCCGTTCACTCGAAATCTCCAAAATTGTTTCCTCCGCAGTGAACGCTCCCTCGGAAAAACTTTAATATAGAATTTATAAATCGTATCTCCAAAGTCTTGAATGTTAATAAAAATGTAAAAATCTCGCAAATAGTTGATACCACTGTTTCCAAGTCACAGAAAGAATGTAAATATCAACAGTTTACATACCTGAGCAATTGAGTTGTTTTGATGAGAGAATCAGCAATCCTTAAATCGTGTTTTCGAGAAAACTAGGAATAGAAATAAGTTACACTTTCCCCTTCGGATGTGGCGTAGGATCCCTGTTGATATTCCAAAACTTATAACGTGCCACACACAGCTCTTCCAGACCAGCAAGCACTCGATCGGTTCTCTTCTTCACTTAAAATCTACTTCACTATCTATCTCACTCCTCCATCCTTCTCTTTCACTTTATCGTAGGACGTGTCAACTGCCCTCGTGACGTTCGATGCACTGGTCACTGTTGAACAAAACATTCACTGAATCACCAAATTATGCGTTATTTTCTCCGCCCTCACTAATTCTCGCCATCTTTCTCAATCTCGACACCAAGGAAGCCTTCACTCTCTTTGTTACTCTTTGAAATTCTTTAGATTTGATCTAGACATTATATTTTTGGAAAACTGAAGAATTGAAATGGAAAGGTCTGATGAATCTCTCTTCTGAGAGGTTAGACATTTAAAATTCCCGCCAAGGGGATGCTCCAAGCAGATCGATTTGGAGTTCAGGGGAGATCGTTTTCATGCAGGAAAGGAGCGTGGCAGGATCGATAGAGAGGTGAGCCTTGGTCAATTTCTCTCGCGTCAACTCGTCCTGAGTTCCTGGGCCAAAAATTATAGTGAGCCAGTATGGCGCCGATATCTCGCCCCGTCTTTTTACCTTCGAGGTCATCCACGCATTCTTTTTATGGACCTTGGGACCGGTCTTGTGTTCGATCTACTCCGATAACACACAAAGCAGAATCCGTGGAGTTTGCACTCTTTTGGAGCACGAGATGAGAACGGAGCACCGGTTGCTTCCAATTCCTCGAATGGATCACGCGAATGTTATGATCGTTGACAGCTAAAGGGTGGGGAGAAAAGGCGTGATCGCCAGGTAACGTGGTTAAAGAAAAATACAATAAGAGAGATACAATAAGGGATTGCAAATCGGAATTTCGGGGGAGATTAGTTAAGCTGAAATTCAGTACATTGACTACAAGAACGGCAGGAGTCCCTTTCGAAAGCGCCTCGATCAAAGAGGGCGAAGGGCACGGGAGAAGGAGAGTGGGCGTTTGAGAGAGCAGGAGGTGCCGAGAGTGAAGGAAAGAGAGAAAGAGCATGAGAGAGAAAGAGAGAGTAAACGGAGAGGATAACAACGTCGAGGCGAGGCTTGTGGCACAAGACACACCAGACACTATCACTCAATGGCGTGTGCTTACCACCACTTCTCTACCGAAATTCTTTCTTGAGGTCGTTCCTTGACTTCGTCCTTTCGCGATGTACCGGTGAGCCGTTATCACGAAAAAGCGCACGAGCAGCAATGGCACATTCGAGCACAATTCGGCCGGCGGCGGCGCGCATTCCCGGCAATGGCGATCGAACTGACAGCTCGCCGAGCTGTCCTCCCGAGCAGGAGAATCTCGCGAACGACGATTTGATTTGCGAGCTCACCTAAGATGTTTCGCGGTTGTTTTGTCCCGTTACACCCACGCAAAAGAGTGATTTTATGGCGCTCCCTTTTCGTCGACAAACACAAAACTTCCACCCTACCGCTAGTTCTACTGCCCGGACTCACGGGACACGACTGGGGCTCCGCCGGTCGCTGTCGCTGCATCGCACTTGCGCGAACGAGCAAGTTCCCCCACTCTCCCACCTCAGGGGCGTTTAAATCGCTTTAGATCCACTTTATAAATATTTTAATTTTTCTTGATTTTTTAGCAATGTTAACACAAATTATCGATTTTAAATGGTTCAACAGAAGTAAGAATGCTAAGATATTTTTATGAAAGAGTCAGAATTTGTTTCTTTTTCAGAAGACTGAAGCAATTGAAGCGCAGAGTGAAGCAAGGTGATGGACTTTCCTGGATTTTATCCTATCTTAAAAAAATAGTGTCACGAAATGTCTCGAAAATCTCGCATACATTGTTGTTGCAAACCTGATTGGCTTTTGAATGACTTGAAGTTGAAAGAAGAAAAACAAATTAATGGCGCAAAAAAATTTCACGAAAACCTTCGAAATCCCTTAAAATTCGTTAAGATTTCTTCAAACTCCCAGAAACCTCTTAAAATCCCTTGAAAATTCACAAAAACCATTGAAATCATGAAATCTTATCAAATTCCATGAAATCCTTCAAAATTCTACAAAACCTTTTAAAAATTAGAAAAATCTCAGAAAATTCTTTAACATTATACGACAACCTTCAAAATCCTTTTAAATTCTACAAAATCTTTTACAAATAAAAAATCCCTTCAAATTATTT
>CAJFCP010000558.1:25086-41998 GCA_904066005.1 Synergus itoensis | reverse complement strand
GAAATCTCATAAAATTTCACAAAATTCTTAAAAATCCCATAAAATATTTTTAAAATTATTAAAATCTCTTGCATTCTTTTAAAAATCCTGGAAATTTTACAAGGACATTTAAAATTCTCTTAAAACTCCCAGGAACCTCTTACAATCCCTTGAAAATCCACAAAAACCATTAAAATCATTAAATCTTATCAAATTCCATGAAATCCTTCAAAATTCTACAAAACCTTTTAAAAGTTAGAAAAATCTCAGAAAATTCTTTAACATTTTACGACAACCTTCAAAATCCTTTTAAATTCTACAAAATCTTTTACAAATCAAAAAATCCCTTCAAATTATTCGAAATCTCATAAAATTTCACAAAATTCTTAAAAATCCCATAAAATATTTTTAAAATTATTAAAATCTCTTGCATTCTTTTAAAAATCCTGGAAATTTTACAAGGACATTTAAAATTCTCTTAAAATTCTCTTAAAACCCAGAAACCTTCCAAATCGCTTAAAATTCGTTAAGATTTCTTCAAACTCCCAAGAAATCCTTCAAAATTCTACAAAACCTTTTAAAAATTAGAAACATCTCATAAAATCCTTTAACATTTTACGACAACCTTCAAGATCCTTTTAAATTCTACAAAATCTTTTAAAAATCAGAAAATCCCTTCAAATTATTAGAGGTCTCATAAAATTTCACAAAATTCTTAAAAACCCCATAAAATATTTTTTAAATTATTGAAATCTCTTGCATTCTTTTAAAATTCTTGGAAACTTTTTGACGACATTTAAAATTCTCTTAAAAATCTCTTAAAACACCCAGAAACCTTTTCAAATCACTTAAAAATTCACGAAAACCTTGCAAATCGATTAAAATTCGTTGAAATCTCTTAAAATTGGTGAAAACCTCTTAAAATTCTCAGAAACTTCTTGAAACTCTTTGAATTCTAGGATAAAATTTAAAGTCCCTTCACATCGTTGAAAATTCATTAAAATTATTAGAAATCTCATTAAATTTCACAAAATCTTTAAAGAATCACAAAAATCTTTTGAATTCGCTTAATATTCCTCGAAATTTCACGAAAACAATAGAAATCGCTTAAAATACGTTGAAATCTCTCAAAGTTCTTAGAAACCTCATAATCTTCCTCAAAATTTCAAAACATTTCAAATCCCTTAAAATTCCCTACCTCTTAAAAAAATCTCTTAAAATTTCATGAATTCCGTTCAAATTCTACGAAATATCCTGAAATACCTTAAAATTCTACGAAATCTTTTAAAAATCCTAAAAATCTTTAGAACTTTGTAAAAATCACTTAAAAATTGTCAAAATTCATTGAAATTCCTAGAAACCTTTTGAAACTCTCTAAATAAGATGATGTAACAAAATGTCTCTAAAATCTCGCATAAATTTTATTATTGTTTCAAATCTGCTCTCTAAATTTGAATCAGTAAAATTTTATTGGTTTTTGAATGACTTGAAGTTGTAAGAAGGAAAATAAATAATCGTGCGCGTAGCGCACGTGTTGGTTTGCTAGTTAGAGAAATGAAAAAGCGATTATAGTATAAATATCGCAAAATATATGCATCAAATTTTTGCAAAAGGATTATCTTTACAAAATTCGTTTCAATTTTGTTGATTCTCTTACGAAAATGTGTGACAGGAAACAAGCTAAGGAAATTTCTGTAATTTTCTTTCTTACATTTTTTCGCGCCCACAGGGAAAACGTGGAATACGACAGGAAAATGACAGGATTTAAAAGGACAGCTGAATTCCTGTAGTTTTCGCGAAAAAATGACATGAACCTTAACAGATCCTTTCTTTAAATAAAACAATAGCATACAATATTTTTGAACAACGTTGGTATATAAAATTTTAATATATTCGCATCTTGATGTAATTGTCACGTAAAAAAATTGTTTAGAGTGCACGATTACCTCTTGAAATAAATTCTACCTAAAGAGATAGGGGGATTCGAATTTTTCTCATTCTCTTTGATGTTACCGGCACAGACGAGCAGGACATACGAGATTACTATCTTTAAAGCGTACATCAAGCGAATCACATTGCCGATTTAATTTCACACGAAGCCCTCGCAGCGTGAAACGATTGACCTGCGAACCCTTGGACATTAAGGTTTTCTTTTTTTATCGACAAAAGAAAAAGAATTCTTTTCTCTGGTGCTCTGAAACGTCAACCCTAAATTTCGTTGACACTATAAAGAGTGTCTCAAAAGTCGAATCAAAATTCTCAAAACTGTACTCGAAAAGATCAAACTTTAAGTTAAGGCTGATTGAATGGAAGACGAGGAAACTGTCAAAAACTGTTAAAAATCTGTAGAGTGACACTAATTCTTGTTTGAGAAAAAAGCGAAACTAATAATAATTTCTTAGTAGCATGGAGAGAGAAAAAGGGTTGTCAAACAATGGCTATATCAGTCATTTTGAAAGAAAAGTAATATTTTAAGGGTGTTGGAACCAAGTTGCAATCTAAAAACTCGATTTCTTCACTTTATTTAACAAATATTAAAATTAGAATTTTTTCCCTCTGTAGAATTAATAAATTTTTAACTAGAATTATGCGTACAGAGCAAGAAAATATCTAATTCAAATATTTTTTAAGTAAAATGAAAAAATTCAATTTTGAAGTTAGATTTTGAATTCTTCATTTTATGTAAAAAGTATAAAAACTAAATATCTTTTTGCTCTGTATGCAGTCTTATATTTGAAAAAAGATGAGCGATACAGAGCGAAAAAATATTTATCTTTAATTTTCGTTGAGTAAAATGGAGAATGGAATTTTGAGTTTAACACTTGGGTCCAACGCCCTTTAGCCAAAAATGTTAAAATTATACATTTTTTCGCTCTATATTCATAATTCTATTTAAAAACTGAATATCGCGAAAGAGCGAAAGCATATCTAATTATGATATTTGTTTAGTAAAATGAGGAAATCGAATATTGAAATTAAAACAATTTTAAATTAAAAATAATTTAACTTTGAGTAAAAATCCATTGTATCAAATACTCTCTGGTAAAATTGTTTGTTATACAGGCGTTTAATTTTCCTTTAGTGACAGTGATAGGGAACATGAACATCCGGAGAGGATGCAGAAATCAACGCACGGACCTGTAATTGAATTTTTGTCGCCGACAAAATCAACGAACAAACCAATCATGATTGTTTACTCTAAATTTGAATCGAAGTGTAGTGCTTGCTATTCAAATATGTATTGAAATTTTTTCTGAGTTAATTCCTCATATATCAAACATTTTATTTATTGATACGAACTATTAAATGATTTAATAAAGAATTTCCATACCTTTCTGATAATGCACTTGCAGATTTCTATAAAAATTCACTCAAGTTACATTTGACAAAACGATACACTCCTCGCAAGAACTTTTGCAACTGAATTAATACATTCCGTAGTCTTCTCTATATGCTTTCCTTTATTGCAACGTCGCATTTTGATAACGAGATATCATTTTCATTACTCCACCCACTTATTCATTTTATATTCACTAGCAAAGTAACAGAACATGAAATATTGTTTTAGAAATCTTTTGCAGCTTACCAAAGAAAGACAAATTCTAGGTTCAAACAGATTGTGCAATATTGTACGATCTACAATCCTTTTCAGATTAAATAATTACTTTATTTGACAGCTTCGTAAAAATATTTGAGCATCGCAGTGAAACTCAACACCTTCTTTCATCATTTTTCTTTTGTTTCCACTTGCTATTTAACTCAAAACGTTTAAAATGTTAAATAATTTTGGATCTAAATATATAAAATAAATGTGTGCCAAAGTATTCCGTAAAAATAAAATTTTACTGCTTTAAAAATCGCCTGAACTTGTGCATCTGAAGTTCTGTGGCAAAAACGTCCATGTACATATATTGTAAATTTTCGGGATCCGGTTCCGTATGTATCACTGTTAACTCTTTGTACAACCAAGCAGCAGCTTCGCTTCCTGAAGCTACTCTCATTCTTATATGCTTTCGACCTGTAGCACTTAAAATCTCCTCTTCTATTTTTCTTCTCAGCAAATCGATACCTGCGGATCAAGCAACAAAAAATACAGATTAATGTAAATTCCTTGATTATTACATCTATATTTGCAAATATTTTAACATGTTTCACCTGTTGAGTGTTTTGCTGAAATTGCTATTGTATCTTTAGGAACAGTGCCTATTTCCACTAAGTCACACTTGTTTGCTATTTCGATTACCGGCCGATTTTCAAGAAGAATGGATTTCAGAGTAGCCCTCACATGATCTACTTGAGCTATTTTATCAGGATGGCTGGCATCGTAAACGTGTACTATTACGTCCTGAAAGAATTTTACTTTAAAAGCAAAATGTACTGTGATTTAATTTTACGACGACAAATTAAATTAAAAAACTTTTGTACACTTACAGCATCAATTGCGTCCTGCAACGTCACTCTAAAAGGGGCGAGCAAACTTTCAGGTACATTCTGAATAAAACCTATAGTGTCCATGTAAACTATTTCCATTCTACTAGGAAGTAAACCTGCATGGGCAGTTGTGTCCAGAGTAGCAAACAACTGATTTCTCGGCATTAATGATGAATCGCCAGTTAAAGACTTAATCAAAGTAGTTTTCCCACAATTTGTGTAGCCAACTACAGCCACACTCGGTATGTCACAAAATTTTCTTCTTTGTCTTACCATATAACGACGTTCCTGCACTTTCAGTAAGGCTTTTTTCAGTTTCCCTTGACGTCCTTGAAGTAGCCTTTTTCTACTTTCTTCCAAATTTATTTTTCTAAGGACGTTAGTCTCGACAATCTTTTTCCAAATGTAAGGAATTTCCGCAAGAGCCACTTGCAATTTAGCTTCGGGACTTTTAGCATGCAATCTAAATATGTGTATGACAATGGAATAACGATCGAAAACTGGCAAACCGAATTCTTTTTCTAATTCCCTAATTTGCACAAGTTTCAAAATATTTGTGCTAATAAATATGGCTGTAATATAATTAGCGCTTAGTACTCTTTTTTTTAATTCGAGAAGTCCACCAGAGCCTACTAATTGCTTTCTTTGAAGAGTTAGTAAAGGCACACATTTCTTGTCAACAACTGACCAACCAGGTAGAGTTTCAACAAGAGCTACTGCTTCAGCTAGTTGTAATTCTGGTGTAGTATTCCTTACTTTATCAGGCCCCCATTTTATATAAGGCTGTATTATAAAAACTCGATGATTACCAACGACAGTCCCTAAATAATTATTCACCAATGCCTGATACTCAGTTCTCTCTTTTTCTGTCTCTTCAGCTTCTTCGATATCGACTGGCACAGATTCATGATTAAATCTCGAAATGATATTTGGTAGTTTATAAACCCGTCTTGGCGAAATTGAAAATACTATGGGATGAAGGCTATCTCGTATTATGGGAACAAGCTTTCGAAAGCACTGCATTTTATAATTCAAGTAAAAGTAAGTAAATATCTTTTTAAGCGTGATATTTTTTTTGTGTCTTTTTTCTCCTCAAGTTCTTTCTCCCTGTGTTCTGCAAATAGTTTTATGATCTTTTCTTCACACTTTTTTTTAGCAAGATAACCCATAGAAAAGGACGTTAATATTGAAGAGACAGTGACAATAAGAAATTTTGAATGGAAAGTCAAGTACGTTAATAATCCACGCTTCGTAAGATATGGAAATGTAATGCCCGGAATAACTGCCCCTGAAATCCAGAGATAGTATATTATTATTGAAGCCTTAAAAATTATTGTTCTTAAAAGTATTATATTTCAAAAATAAAACAGCTTACCTAAGACTAACCCATTTAACGCGGCAGAACCGCATTCACCTGTACATTTTATAAGTTCAGATTTCAAACGTAGTTTTGAACAAGGTTCATCGCATTCGACACCATGATCGTTGCTCATATCGTAATTTTAAACTGGAAACTGAAATTTTAAAAACATTTTTATCTATTATTTGTTATTTGTGTATGGATTTTCAGATATTGTAGAAATCACAAATTTCAATATCAACAAATTGCCATTTTAATTTAGGGTGACCAGACGTCCTTCTTTGGAAGGACATGTCCTTCTTTTTCGATGCTTGTCCTTCCGTCCTTCTTTTCTATCCGATGTCCTTCTTTTTCAAGATTTTCATCTATTTCGCTTTTTTTATTTGACGGACTTAAATTTTGTTCACAATTTCTGAGGGCGAAGTCTCAGGTCGAAGAGAATAACATGAGAATAACGTTCGACGTTTGATCAATGACGAAATCAATTAGAATAACCTCATTTTTTAATCTTCAAATAACGCGCCAAGTTGGGTTAGGAGTGGGGGGAAGTTAATGGTGGGGGGTGGTCAGGAGTGAGGGATCCTTTTTTTCCTATTAAGTAGTGATGGTAAATATCGACAAAAAAACGTATCGATATATATCGATATTTTCGGACAATGTATCGATACGTATCGATACATATCGATATCTTCCCCCTCTCCTCTGAATTATTAAAAATGTAAATAGACCAATGGAACATTTTTTGGCGCGCATGCGTCAGGAATAATTTGAAATTTGAATTTCGAGTGAGAAACTGTAATCTACATTATGAATATTCTGAATATGTAAATAAATAATATTTTAAAGGTAAAATGGTAAACTTTTGGTAATAAATATTTATGAATTTGATGTTAGATATAGTAACCCAACCAAATACAGTAACCTTAACCCAAAAATACACATTTCTTAAAAGGTGAATGTTTATTAGGAATTATTAAAATTATTTTTTAGTTATTTTCAAAGTTCATGTTTTTAGTACCAAAAGTGAAAAATAAATAATAAAAAATTTTAAAAAGGCATTACGAAGTGTGAAAAATGTTTTAAAAACCGCGAAATGTGACGACCAAACATAACCTCACTTTACGGCTAATTAACGGCTTACACCAAATAAAGAAGAATGGGACCAATTGGAGCTGTTAAGTGGCTCCCTGCGCGTGTAGAGCACGTTGAGTTCTGCTGGAGAAATTTTGCCATTGG
Source organism: Synergus itoensis (assembly GCA_904066005.1). Lineage (NCBI taxonomy): Eukaryota > Metazoa > Arthropoda > Insecta > Hymenoptera > Cynipidae > Synergus > Synergus itoensis. The sequence goes on along the minus strand of CAJFCP010000558.1, from coordinate 34,992 downwards.
TTCAATTAATTCCATTTTGAATCGCGCGCCAAATTTTAATTTGTCGAAAATATCGATATGTATCGTTAAGCAAAAAATGTATCGATATTTATCGATACTGGTGGTGTATCGATATATATCGTTAGTATCGATACTTTTGCCATCACTACTATTAAGCCATCTGGTCACCCTATTTTAATTTCATCATTTGAATTGTTATGACAATAAAATAAATGAATAAATACACATTGTGATTTAATTATTTTGATATTGTTGTAAAATTAAGGACTTTATTTTTATCTTAGATTTGTATTCTTACCATTCTTACGTAATGAGATATAATAACCTAAAAATCCTACGTTAGTCGTTATTTATATCTACACTAAGATGTTACTTAATTCGTCGTTAATAAATTATTGAAGGTAATTTTAATTTCGCGCTTTACTCTGTTATAAAATATACCAGAGGTAAATATAAATAAACGTTTTACAACAATGTTAATTGCTCTCGTTGCTCTAAATTGAAAACCTAACCAAAACACTGTCCAACACTGTCTAGCAGGTCTAGCCAGGGTTCCGAAGTGACGCGTCACTCCGAGTTTTCTACGTAAATTACATTTTCTGTGTAATATACGTAGATTACGTAGAAAACATGAGTAAATTACATATTCAATATGGCGGTGTTTATGAATCAACATAACCTCAGTTTTGAAGCGAAAACAAGACGGGTTATTATTTTGTTATTAACGCAGCATTAACAATTAAGTGCTGTTAACATTTATTAAAATTAAGAACTATGAGTATCAGAGGTGAAAGGTGTAATTTTAGACAACCTCACGTCGAAATTCCGTGGAATGAAATTTATTTTGATAAAATTAAAGTGGAAAACCGAAATCAAGCGATGTGTTTATGCGTTCGTTAAATATTCGCTGCAGTGGGATTCCGAGCACACGAATCCGAACGGACCTCTCTTTCTATCCTACGGTGTTAAAAAGAGAGATCCGTTCGGATTTTGAGCTCGGAATCCCACTGCTGCGCCTTTTGTGCACAAGCTTATAAGTTATGTCGCTATATTTCTTTAACGCAGTGGCTCCAATTCGAGCCCCGTACTCTACTGCGCATGCGTCGCACTCGGTATCTGATTGGTTTCTATTCGCGCGCAGTTTTAAATGCTAAAAAATATTATTTTTATTGTTTATTACAAATAATGGCGTTTTAACTCATAAAAATGTTTAGTTAATAAATATTTAGTTAATAATAATTTTTATAAGTAAAAACGTCATTATTTATAATAAAAAATATTTATAATACAAAATAAAAATAATATTTTTTAGCATTTCAAACTGCGCGCGAATACCAAACAATCAGATACCGAGTGCGACGCATGCGCAGTAGAGTACGGGGCTCGAGTTGGGGCCACTGCTTTAACGACGTAAATTACGTACAAAAATGTAGAAAACTAGAGACGTAAATTACCATGTAATATACATGTAGAATACTATGTAAATTACATCGAGTAATTTACGTACCGAACCCTGGGTCTAGCATATGATCTCTGTCTAGCACTTCAATTCCCAGTGGCGTAACTATGTAGTAGGGAAACCCCGCATTGCGGGGAGGCCTCCTCCTCTGAAGGGCCTCCGAGGGGCTTCTTAGACTGAGTAGAAAAAATAAATTTCACTCTGTACTTCAATTTTTCTTTTTAAAATTTAAATTTATTCAAAACCTGTTTCTTTTTATTTTCAAAGGGGCCTCCTAAAAATTTTTGCGGGGAGGCCTCCAATTCTTAGTTACGCCAACTTTGGTTATGCCACTGTTAATTCAAGGTTAATTCCATTGACAACAATGCAAATTGTAACAAAATGAACAATACCTCTCACTGTTGATGTATCAGCAAAGATATCTTTGGTATCAGAGTATTTTTTTTTATATAAGCAGTGTTATCTTCTTTTTCATCCTTCCTAAAAAGGTGTAAATGCAGCTTCAAGCAAAGATATTATTTATTTAGAATGGACGGGAAACGTGTCTCCATTAATTCCCTCCCTAATAACGTTTCTTCCCACCAGAGGCAGCACCTCTCGGACTTCAACAAATCGCGCGAGAATTTAACTTTATTAAATTCAATCTTAAAAAGATAAATTTAAAACTAATTAATCAATAAATGTTAATTATACGAGAGAGATTTGGTAATTAAACACAGCAATTGGTTAGTCAACTGGATTAAATGATATTTAATTTATATGATAATCAAAAACCTTATTTCAGAAATCAGAACATGGAAATTTTCTGTAATCTTCGAAAGGATATATAATTCCGTTATTATAAATATTAATAATTCGTGTTAGATTAATTTTAATTATTATTAATTAATTTCTTATTATTAATTAATTAATAATAATAAATAAATAATAAGTTAATTTAATTAATAATGAATTAATTTCTTATTATTATTACATATTATACAAGATTTACGCGTAGAAAATTACAAAATAAGTAAATAGGTCTAATTTATTATGTAAATAAAATATTATATTCGAAAGACTTATTTTCTTTCAGGCCTATATGTATAGCCTCTGGTATGTATATAGCTATAGGTATAACATACGGTACATACGTCCATATCGCTTTCGGAGCAACGTCAGAACAAAATTCAGAACGACCAAGAACGACGTAGAAGTTTTCTTCGGAGCAAAACTATGTAGTGTTCATTATACAAGAATCTGTCAAATTATGCAGTATCGAGAGTCAATACGAGTTTCTCGCCATCGAGCGATGTGCCATCAGTTTCTATTAAACTTTGTTCGTGAAAAGAAGAAACCAGTTTGATTTGAAGAGATTTCACCTTCCGTATATACTTTAGAAGTTGATTTTTTTAGCAGTACTAACCCCTTATCGTTAAAATGGAGCCAGGAACATTAACAAGAGTTTTGCACGATTTTCTCACGACTGTTGAAGGAGAATTGAGCCTTTGTAAAGGAGATTATTTTTTGGTAAATAAGTTGACTTATTTCCCATGTTTTATTCTATTTGTATCCTTGTGTTTATATTTTTAAATGCTGATATACTCTTTTTTCATAACTTGTTTCAATTCGATAAATAATCGAAGTAAATTTCAAATGACGTGAGCTAAAGTTTATTTTCAAATTGTTTATGAATTTTTTAATTGTCCTATAACATCTATAAATAAATACAGATGCAATGAGAAATTATGCAGGTTCAGAGGTTTTAGTTTTTAGCTTCTAAGCACACTATATAGTATATTGCATCATGTTTATACAAAAAATTGTCGTACATATTTCGCTGTGTTTTCATGTATGTAATTTGATAGATCTCATATTTTATCAGCTTATAAAGAATGGCATATGTTGTTATATCGTTCGAGGAGCACATTTTTATTTGTATGTATAGTCAAATTTGAATATCATTATTGTTTCCTTTATTTGTAATTTGATTTAAAGACTTCAAATACACTTAGAAGTTTAAAAGAAGCAAACATAAAGATATAATGTATTATGTAATATTAAAATTGAAAGATATTTCGAAAAATTCAACATTAAGGGCGTTGGAGCCAAGTTCTAATCTAAAAATTCAATTTCTTCATTTTACTCAACAAATATTAAATTTGGAATTTTTTTCCTGCGTATAATTAATCAATTTTTAATTAGAATTATGCGTAAAGAGCGAGAAAATATCTAATTAAAATATTTTTTAAGTAAAATGAAAATATTCAATTTTGAAGTTAGTTTTTTAATTCTTCGTTTTATGCAAAAAGTATCGAAATTAAATATTTTTTCGCTCTGTATGCAGTCTTATATTTGAAAAAAGATTAGCGCTACAGAGCGAAAAAAAATTTATCTATAATTTTCGTTGAGTAAAATGGAGAATGGAATTTGGAGCTTAACACTTGGGTCCAACGCCCTTAATGACGAGAAAGTTTTTGAAAAAAGTATAATAAATTTGGTACGAATAATTCTTAGGTGTACAACGTCGTCGACAAACATTGGTGTTATGGACAATCCGATAGTCAAATGGGAAAGTTTCCAGTAAATTATTTATTGAAAGTAGACATTCCAATTGTAGATGAATCTGCAACATTATTTATATCAAAAGCTCCATTTCGTGGTGAACAGCCAGGTGATCTGTCATTTGGAAAAGGTAAGAAGAACTTTCGATTATTCAAACTATACTATATTAAATGCTGTTGGATCCAAGTTCTTATCTCAAAATTCGATTTCCTCATTTTACTCTACGTATATTATAAGTTGATATTTCTTCGCTCTGTTGCAATCTTGCAATTTTTAACTAGAGTTTCTGCTTTTGTGCAAAATGTATTAAAATTGAATATTCTTTTGCTCTATAGACAAACTTCTAGTTCAAAAAAGAAAAGCGCTATAAAAATATCTAATTATAATATTTTTTGAGTAAAACGAGATAATTAACTTTTAGTGTTAGAACTTGGACCCAACGCCCTTAAATTAAAGTACTAGCGTCATTATTATTTGGCTTCTAATAGGACAAATCATCGTTGGAAGAAGTGAAGTGCAACCCGGTTGGTATTCTGGTTATTTAGAATCCCAAAAAGGAATTTTTCCAATTACTCACGTATGGCAGCTTAACAAATCATTGATCAAGGTAATATAAGTGCTACAGAAAATTAAAAAATTCGATCCAGTGACAATTTTTATAATCTTTGAATAGTATTTTGTTACCTTCAATAATTGTATTATTCTAATTATTGCAGCACCCAGCCAAAAAGAAATCAGTGCAGAGAAAAGCAAGAGTGAAAACGACTCTGAAGGCACAACTCGATGAGGAATTAGATCTTAAAGAAGGAGAAATAGTGACTGTTATTGAAATCGTTGAGGATGGATGGTGTCTCGGTGTAACAGAAGACAATAGAAAAGGTACTTTTCCTGAAGGCTTCGTAACTTACATAGATGATGATAGTTTAGATGAAACAGACGAGAGTCCTGCAATTGCAAGAGATTCTTTGCCTCTATCAGTACAAAATGGAGGCCTCATTTACAAAGATTTTGGAGATACTGATAACGTTTGCTACTCAGTGGACGAACCTGCACCGAGTTATTACGATTTATATCCCGAGTACTTGTCACAGACCACTCCAGCTCTTCCTGAAGCTGGGCCTGAAAACGCTCAGTACGAAGAGAGTCCAAATCCACTTGGTGTAGAACCATATGCCATAACTCTTTATCCCTTCAATGCTCAATTTCCAAATGAACTGAGTTTTGATGCAGGCGAAGTAGTTCATTTGATAAAATACATCGATTCAGAATGGGCAGAAGGTTCAATTGATTCAATCAAGGGTTTATTTCCCGTGTCTTATGTAAACATTATCGTCGACTGCGACAAAAAGAAAGAAGAGACTGTTACTGTTGAAGAAAAGATAGAAAGCTTTTCCAAACAGGAAAACGTCTTCGAGCCCGAGACGTCTGCTAGGGTGGATTATACATTCGAAGCTCAGATGGATGGAGATCTGAGTGTTGAAGAAGGCGATATTGTGACGGTAATGGAAATAGCTAACGATGATTGGATCATAGTGAAAAATAAAGAAGGAAAAATTGGATCTTGTCCAAGTTCGTATTTAACTCCTTTACTTGAACTTCAAACTGAAATTTTCCACGATGCTTTAGAAGACTTTGTTGTGATTCGAAAGCATAAAGAGGTCGATGAACCTGCAGCAAAATCTGAGGAAGTTAAGAGATTGTCACAGCCTCATAGACCTGCACCTCCAGCGCCTGCCCCTGGAAGAGTCCCGTTACAGAAACAATCTAACACTTCAGATGATGTAGACCTTGAAAAAAAGAAAAAGGCGGATACTCGACAAAATGTAATATCGGAATTAGTTTTGACTGAGAAAGAATATGTGAGGGATTTGAAAGTCACGTATGAAACATTTAATTTGTATGATCCATCATTTCTTGAAAGTAGAGGCGTAGATGTGGCTACGTTGTTTGGGAATATAGAGGAAGTTACAAGAGTTGCAGAAGAATTGTTAGATTTGATACTGAAATCTATGAAGGGACGTGAAGAAGAAATGCAAACTGTGGGTCCGTGTTTCATGGAAATGGCGGAGAAAATGCAATCTGCATATGATAAGTATTGCACCAACCACGAAGCGGCTTCGATTCTGCTGCAAAAGGTTAGTTCTTATTTATATTTATAACACAAGGTTAAATCTTTCGTTATTTATTTTTTATTCTTTGCAGTATGCTGATAATAAGGACGTTATGACAGTGTTTGATAAAGGAGTCGAGACATTACGACGTCAAGTTACTTGTTTTGGTATGGATTCGATTTTGATAAAACCAGTTCAAAGGATTTTGAAGTATCCTTTATTGTTGCACGAATTAATTAAGGTAAATCCATCATTGAATTATTTTTTGAGTTCATTTATAAAGATGCTAGTAAGAAAATTATTTACAGAATACCGAAGATGATCACCCAGACAAATTAAAATTAGAAGAAGCATGGAAAGTTATGTCAGACGTAGCGAAGCACATCAATGAATCTAAACGCAGAAAAGATATCATCTCGAAATATTGGGAAACTGATAACACTTTAATGCGCAAAATATACAAAATAAATATGCACTCTGTAACGAAGAAGTCGTCACGCTCGATTGCAATGATTACAGCCTCTTTCGGTTCTACAAATCTTACTCCAGATGTAGAATATGAGGAACTGACCAAACAATTTAAATCGGTTGAGACGTGTACGAAACAACTAGGTAGAGATGTTCAGCAATGCGTACACCATTTAAACGAAGAGATTATATGTAGCGAAGTGTTATCAGAATTATTAAATCAGTATCATCAAGGAACGCCCAATAACGAGATTTATCAACTTTGCAAAGCTCGAGCGGTTATCAAAACACAATTTTTAAAAGATTTAGAACGCTGCGTGCAACAGAGGGTAAAAAAACCGTTGAATGATTTGACAACTCTTCTGGAAGGTCCTGAAATATTGATAACGAAAAGGTATCACAAGATGCTGGATTACGATGTCGCTATATCCAAAAGTGAAAAATACAAGGATAACCGAAGTGTAAATATTATTATTTTTATTTGGGAAAATCATTAATATGATTTAAATTTTCAGTCTTAAATTCCTTTTTCTTTTACTAGGTTCAAGAAGAATTGGCCACAGCAAAAAATAATTTTGAAGCTCTACATCAGCAATTAAAGGAAGAGCTGCCGATTTTTATCCAAGCAAGTACTCAGATACTTTGTCATTGCATCAATGCATTTGCAAATGCTCGAAAGCTGTTCAGTGGAAGAGTTATGAACCAGTACATGCAATTATCTAAGGTATATAATTCACCACCAGAAATTTATTCAAAACTGCCCGGGATTTTAAGAGATTTCAAATTTAAACTAGGGAAAAAAATATTTAAAAATTTACAAGCACTTTCAAAATATCTTTAAAAAATTCACATGACAAATATTTTGAATTTATATAATATAAAATTTATAATCTAAAAATATTCCATTTACAGTCCGCCAATCAAGTTTCGCTGAAAAACATTGTGGAATCGTTTTTGGTGAATCACAATTTACTCTACAATCAAATAAGTCGGATAAAATTAGCCGCAGTCAGTACGGAGGTGGATGAAGGATCAATTAAATTATCTCCTCAAACTGAAAGACTGAGGTCTACACTGAGCAATAATTATCCAGTGCATAAATTATATTTAGTGATCGAGAATGTAATAGGGGCCACACCTTTGGATATATCTGCTATCGCTGGAACGTGGGTTGCTGTGATAAAGGAAAAAGATCCCACTGGTGAGACTTCAAGGTGGTTCGTTGACGACGGAAAAACAAAAGGATTTCTTCCTAGTCGTGTTTTGAAGCCTTTGCGACAATCTCAACAAAGTAACGAGAATAGAGTTGAAATTACTGCAAATCGAAGTCCTACTCCTAATCTGATGTCGTTGGATTCTCCAGTGAAGGAATCCGAACCCAAAGTGGAAACGAGTTCATCTCAATCTTTTTGGTACATGAATCTCAGTGATGAATCCAAGAGTTCTCTAAATTCTCAAAATTTCAACGAACCCATTAAAGTAAGTGTTATCAAAATGTGAACTACGAAGTACTCATAATTATTGTATTCATGACAGAAAATTCATATTTTTAAATACTCATTAGACGTATGCTCAAAGTATTCCAGAAATATATCTGGAGACTTATGCTTGAAGATGTTAGAAATGCTTATTATTTTTGAGGATAGTAAAATTAGTAATAGCTTTATTAGTTTTTTAGTTTTCTTAAATTTTATATTGTTAATTTTTATCTACTTATTGTATTTATTTTTATATTTTTTGTACGTCCTATACTTTTAATAAACATTTACTATGCCGTTTTTAGTTTCATTCATCATACGAATTCATATTCATTCTTATTTGAAATCTTTTGAATATTATTTAATAAATTTTTCTTTTTTTTTTTCTAATTATATATGAAAGCTTATTCTGAGTTTTCTATTCTCTTTTGCAGTTCTACTATGCTTTATTTGATTTTACTGGAGAGCAGAAAGCTACGATGTCAGTTGTAAAAGGGCAGGCTCTAAAACTCATTAGACCTTACGATGAAAAAGGAAACAACGCGTGGTGGTTAATGGAAAATCGGAACCGTGTGAAAGGATATGTACCTCGAGATTACGTGGGTCCAAAGGAATTATTACTTAAGTAAATTTTATAAGTATATTTTTTTAAGAATCTTAGAGTAGGGTTTTCTATTTCAATGTTGTGCCCCAATTTCCAAAGATTAAAAATATCCTTATGTTCAATTTACTGAACAATTTACCAAGAGGATAAAATTCGAAAATCAATTTAAATTTGGGTGCACGCTACTTGCCGATAAAGTTCTGAAATTTAATTTTTTGAAAACTATTGAATTAGTTACAGAGAATTGTCGCTGGACGGGAAATTCAATTTTTACAAGCCGGATTTTTTTTTTTATTTTAGTAGCCATAAAGTTATATCAAAAATAATTATTGATTAGTGTTAATGAAAGTATATTTCTAAATCTACTATCAATACCAAAGTATTAAGATTTGTTATTATTTATAGAATCTATTTGCATTACAAATCTAGATGCTTTTTAATTTAATTTTATTAATTATGTTGATATCGTTATCATTTATATTTTTAGATTGTAATTAAATGCTTTATTTTTTTTCTATCACGTCTCAATATAATATTAAAGTCTTTTGCAATTAAATGATTTTTTTAGAAAACTTTCTACATCTGTAAATTTAATTGGGGTATTTATTCTTCAATTTTTAAAATCTTTTGAGATTTTCGTGAAAAGAAATCTATTCTTTTATGCATGAAATTTTTTTATACTGTCTGTGATATAATCGGCTTGAGTGATCTATTTAGCGCTAAGCGAAAAGAATATTTTACAAAGATAGCTTTTTTATTTCCAAAGGCACATAGGTATATCTATATTTTTAATTTAATTTAAAAAAATTTTTCCAAAAATAGTTTTAAAGTCGTTAAAGTTTGTAACTAATTACGTTAGGATGAAATGTGTCTTTACTATGCATTATTAGTTTTTCTGTAAGCAAAACTAATTTTATATTTTATGTTTAAATAATTGTACAAATCCCATCAGTGTTACTGTATTTTAACTGAATTTTAATATAAATATTGAAAAGTGAAAAAAATTTGTAGTTTTTTGATCCATGTTGTGTACAGTTAATTATTAAGTCTTGAATTTTTAGTTTAAAGTCAATCTAGATATTTTCAGGAAGGATTGAAATGAACTTGAAAAGACAATTTAAAAAAATCATAGTCACTATATTGCAATACATGATATAATACATTCACTGCCGTAACTGTCCTTACAATTACAAATAATGCGTCGTGTGTTTAAGAACTATACACTATCGTCTAGTAATATAC
>CAJFCP010000557.1:48303-59416 GCA_904066005.1 Synergus itoensis | reverse complement strand
AGGACCTTAATATATTTTTAATATTTAACAGAAATGCTCAGGAGGTATCCCAAAAACATAATTTATATTGTACAAATTTTAGCATCCACTTTTAATTGACTTGTGGAAAAATCATTAAATTATAGTAAATCGATCAGGCATAAAATAAGTTTTACATCCTTGACTGTTTTAATCATAGAAAACTGGAAACGTTTTCTATGATTTCAGAAACATCCTACATCAGAACGAATTATGTTCCAAAAACGGCCAATGTTCCAAAGATGTCCATAAAAACATTTCGGAAACATGGGCCGTTTTTTAACCCTCTAAAAGCCACTGTTGCAGCTGAGCAACATTTACTATTTTCGATTTTCTTGATTTTCATGTAACAAGCTTAGAATTCCGCAAAATAAATACGTGGATTAGTTCAAAGTGGACTATTCCGTATCTCGTAAAGTGGTTATATGTAAGTTATCATATATTGAATAGAAACCGCGAAATAAAAAAAAAATTTTAATCAATTTTTAATGCAAAAAATCGATCAGAAAATGATAACACATTATTCCTGAATTTTCTCATAATTTTTATTCAACGGGTTCTAGGTTTGGCCCTTAAAGGGTTAAACGTACCCAGTGGTCACACAATTCAAAAATGAAATTAGATGATCCTAAAAATGTTTTTAAGACGTAAAAATCAAAAGACATTTTAAGAACGTTTCAAGAACTCACTCTGCTAGAAGTAAAAGAGATAGAAATCCTATCACTTTCTATCTTTTTCTATCCCTAAGATTGAAAGGGATAAAGATTGTTTATCCACTTCTACTTTCTACCTTCCCTTCTTCTATATACCTTCTACCTTCTACTTATAATATATCCGCCTATCTCTTTCAATCCCCATTTCTCTACCTCTTTCACTCTATTGCCTATTCCCTTCTATCACTTTCTGTCTCTATTCCATCCTATCTTTCGCCTATTCCTGTCGATTCCTTTCTATTTCCATCTCAATCCACATCCACGTCTGTCTCTTTGAATCCACACTTTTCTATCTGTTTCTATCTCTCGCCTAACACAGTCTATCTCTTTTTATCTCCTTGTTACTCAAAATTGCTCTTATCTCCTTCAAACCCCACTTCTCTATTCCTTCCTTTCTCCCACCTATTCTTGTCTATCACTTTGAGTTCAGAAAAAGGCCCAAGACAGTTTGACTGGCCTGCTCTTGGGCCAAATGCGGCGGATGAACACGAACAAGAAGACACCAGAGACGAGAACAGCGGCAAATAAACGACCGGCTACTAGCCCAGCCGAAAACCAGTTGGCCACCCCAATTGGAAAGAAAAAACGAGAAGAGCACCAGACGGCGGAATGGACGCAGGTCGTTAAAAAGGGGAAACCGTCGAAAACGCGACCGCTTTCCAAAGGGTTCCAACCCCCCAAAGAAAGGGGGGAAACAAAACCAGGAGGAACGAAACACCAACTAAGGAACCAAAAAAGCACGCAAAACTAACTGAAAAGGAGACAGCGTCTTAAAGCACTGCTGATTAAGCCTGCTGAGGGAAAAACCTATGCAGAGGTACTCAGCGATATAAAGGCGAAAATCAACTCGGCGGAGATAGGAACGGACATCCGTTCTATTTGCCACATCAAAGGGGGTGAAATCCTATTGGAGCTCGGAAGAGAAACCAAGGATTCAAAAGAATTCTCGAACATTGTCAAAAGGACGCTGGGAGAGACTGGAGCGGTACGGAATCTGGTACCTAGAGTCACATTGGAACTCCTAGTCCCGCAATGCTTTAGGTGTCTGGGATATGGACATCAGGCACGAGTTTGTAGGGAACCAGATCGGAGTGCCCTCTGCTACAAATGTGGTGAGGGAAGCCATAAGGCAGCCTCTTGCAATGGGACACCGCGATGTGTCCTATGTGCAGATCTGCCAGAAGAAAAGGAGGTAATCAACTACGTACCGGGGTCAGGTACCTGCAAATCTTTTCGGCAGGTCCTGGATAGGTTCAAGAAGAATCGAGCATGATAAAAATACTGCAGGGAAATCTCCACCGGAGTAGAACGGCAAACGACCTCCTAGCACAGCTAGTGAATGAAAAGGAGATCGATTTGCTAATCATCAGTGAGCAGTACCAGGATAGACCCAGTCCAACATGGTTCGCGGACACCTTGGGAAGAAGACACCAGTAGAAGACCATGGGTCTGGAAATGGCTTTGTGTGGGTCAAGAGCAGAGGAATTCTCTATTACCCCTAGCGATACTATTTCCTGACTTCCATGAAAAACTTGACCTCATTGAAGACGCCACCCGCGAGGAAGAGGGCAAGGTTCTGGTGGCCGGAGATTTTAACGCAAAAGCGACCGAATGGGGCATGCCAAGCCCAGACTTGAGAGGGAAGCGGATACTGGAATTCGCTGCCAGGACAGGATTTATAATCATGAACGAAGGAAGCATCCTGACTTTTAAACGACCAGGACAATTGGAACATTGGAAGGTCATTGAAGACTATACTGGCAGTGATCATCAGTATATCAGTTTTAGTCTGGGAAGACACTCTCAAGCCAGGATACACCACGATGAGCAGCCCCGCTGGAATGCTGCTAAGCTCAACGAGGAACGATTCTACAACGTAATACTGGAGGGAGGAGGAGCACTATCCAACCTGCACGAGAGAGCTGAGAAACCTGACGGAGTGGAAGCTATCGTAGAAGCTACTTCGCGGCTGATTCACCGGGCCTGCAACGCATCCATGCCTCGGAAGAATAAGTGCGGTAAGAGACGCTCTGTCTATTGGTGGAATGAGGAAATAGCGGAAATCCTCTGGCAATGCTTGCAATGCTGTCGAAAGACAACTCGGGCCAGGAGAAAACGAGGGAACGGAGAAACTACCCAAATCAATGTACAATTCAAGCAGGTGAGGAAGAAGCTTCAAAATATCATAAATACGAGAAAATCCCGCAAGTGGACAGATCTCTGCCGGGAGATCAACAACGATCCCTGGGGCTTGGGCTATAGAATAGTCACCCAGAAGCTCAGAGCCCTCTTAGCCAGCGAGGCAATGGAACCAACAACGGTTGACAACATTGTCGATAAGCTCTTCCCCATCCATCCGGTGAGATAGGATGATGGAACGGAGACTCTGGATGATGAGATACCGCTCTTCACCACAGAGGAACTCGCAAGAGCAGTGAAAGGTCTTCAAAACAGGAAAGCCCCAGGACCGGACGGAATACCAGCAAAAGGTATTCACAACATGTACAACGCTTGTCTGAAGGCAGGATAATTTCCTCTGGAATGGAAGACACAAAGGCTTATGTTGATCAGCAAGGGTAAAGGTGATCCGAACTCCCCTGGAGCATAACGACCACTCTGTATGCTCAACACAACAGGAAAACTCCTTAAGAAACTGCTGAAGTCCCGACTGGAGACAACTATTGAGGATGCTGGAGACCTTTCACCAAGGCAGTATGGGTTCAGGAAAGGACGTACCACAATCCAAGCAGTACAAGAAATTGTAGAAACTGCTCACTCAGTGCAGAGCGGTAGCCGATGCTCGAAACAGATCGTTCTCCTGGCAACGTTAGTCGTCAAGAACGCTTTTAACTCCGCCAGGTGGATTGATATGATAGAGGAACTGAAAAAATTCCAAATTCCTGGATATCTACTGCGGATAATCCAGAACTACTTGACGGACAAAGTACTGATGTACACAACCACGAATGGAACCAGGAAGAGACAAATCACAGCCGGAGTCGCCCAGGGATCAGTCCTAGGGGCAAACCTCTGGATATCTTATACGACGATATACTGCGTATGAAGATGCCAGAGGGCACGTATCTGTCTGGGTATGTGGACGACATAGTGGCAGTGATTGCGGCTCGAGACGTTGAGAAAGCTCAGTGGAAATTGAATCAGGTCATGCGCCTAGTAAACTGCTGGACCTAGCGCTTCAAAAAACTGAGCTGGTGCTAATGACGGGTAAGCGGATTCCTAGGATAATAACGATGCAGGTCGGAACCGAGATGATCGAAACCAAACTGGCCGAGAAACATCTTGGCACGAAACTCACATTCTGGGAGCATATCAGGAAAGTGTCAGACATCCCACACGCTCGGGAGTGCGGATCATCCCAAGTGTCTTTGAAAGATTTTCCACACACATTCGCAAAAAAAAAAAAATTCCCTACTTCTCTATTCCTTTCTATCTCATGGTTCTCCTCGTCTATACCTTTCTATCATTTTGTCAATCAAAATTCGCTCCTATCTCTTTTAATCCCCACTTTTCTATCCCTTTCAAACTCTCGTCGATCTCCATCTATCTCTTTCTATCCCCTTGTAAATTTAAATTCACTCCTATTATTTTCATTCATTTAAGGGGGTATTCTGGTCTAGAATTTTGAAAAAATCGAATTTTTTTTTTTTGCACATTTTCAAAGTTTAGACCTTTAAGAACATATCCTCCAAAGGAATTTTAAAAATTTCAATTATTTATAGAGCTACAGCTACTTTAGTGACGCGGCAACTAAACCGGTCCGGCCGCCACAGTGGGACCAAACGCAAAATTTCCGTTCAAAAGTCTTCAGAGCCTTCAATTTTGCTCCGTTTTATAATTTCTTTTTTTTAAATTAAAATTCAATAAATTTCAAAGAGGACCTTGGTTGTCGATTTTTGAATTTCCATTTGTTTATTTATTAAATATTTACTCAATTTTCGAGAAAATCGAGATTTTGCACATATGTAATGATTATTATTTCGAAGGAAGGTAGAAGTGCTTCGAAAGAAGGTAGAAGTGCTCATTTGGCAGAGAGAGCTGCTGAAAACAGTTATTTTGAAGAAGAAGAAGGTCCGATGTATGAATCAGGAATGGCTGATTGACAAAATGTAAGTATAGCGCACTATTAAATGACTTAGACTGCCTGAAATTTTTACTCACTTTTTTAAACGCGTTTTTCTCGAAACTACTTTTTTCGACATGGCCACCACGATATCTCAAGTTCTAGCCAACCGATTTACTTGAAATTTTGTGTGAACCTTCTTTATATAATCCTTTATAGCCCCTACCAGATTCGTGTCAAAATTTCGGTTTTTACTATTTTTAAAAAATTCAGGAACATCAAAAAAAGGGGTAAAAAATTGATTTTTGATTTCAGACAGTCGCCATTTTGTAAAAAATTTTTTTTTCATGTTCCCCGAGGTAGGGGCTATAACAGCATCCTTACTGATTGAGAATTTATTTTGGTTTTTTTTTTTCAGATCACCAGGAGAGTTGGAATCATGGTGGCCAGGATGCACCGTTTTTTTCACACCTGTCTCTTTCCCCCCCTCTAACTTTTTTAATTTTTAATTTTTTTGTGTGAAAATTTTTTTCTGTATTGTAAAAATATCAATAAAGACATGGTGAAAAAATGGATATTAAAAATATTTTTTGTTTTTTTTAAATTAAATTTCAAAGAACGGCCGAAAATCTGCTTTCTAGACCAGAATACCCCCTTAATGTCTACCCAATCTAGTTGTAAACCTATCTCTTTCAATGTATTCTTCTCAGTCTCAGCTTAACTTTTTTCTATTCAAATCCATCCTTGTCTATTTCATTTCGATTCAAGTATTTCATTAAGAAACAGTATTTATTATTTCCAATTATCTGCGGGTATATGGAAGGCATGATCTTAGCCATATACAATGCCCGTAGAAATGTGAAACAATCTATTTATGATTAATTATCGCTTAAATTCTCTCAAATTTAATTACATCAAAGATTACATTTCTTCTCTCAAGTTAGATAAAAGCTATCAAAATTCCACTTAAAAATAACCCAGGTCGTAGTGACTGTTCCATTTTTTAAAAAGATATTACAAAATATGTCAAACCACAATGTTTTATGATAATATCAATAATTTTTGAAATAATGAATTTTTTTTTAATTTCTTTGGCTTATTTTAATGTTAAATTTCTATAAAATCTGATAAACAATAAAAATATAAAATCTGATGATTCCTCTGCATTGTACAAGGGCTTAAATTTTGATTTAAAGTACGTGAAAAGTTTAAAATCATTTCTGATCAGTAGAAAAATGATAATAAAAATCAAGTGAATGTAAATTTTAATATATTTTTGCAGAAACTTCATGAATAATTATTTCTTTTATTATATAAAAATATTCATCTCAACAAAAAAAAATATTCAATTATGACCAAATTTTTTTGCGCCACCTTTAGGTCCTCGCACAATATAAGGTAATAATTTTTAAATTATACCAATAAGTTTTTTCGATTATAAAAAAATTTGCCTTTAAAATAAGCCCAAGAAATTAAAAAATTTTTCAATATTTAAAATATTGAATATATTGAACTTTGGAATACTATTTTTATAAAACGTTGATATTTGGCGTTTTGTTTTTTGCAAAAACTTCTTTAAAAATAGACAAAACGATTAATGGGTTAATTTTAAGCACAATCTCGATAGGCTTTAACTTACTAAGAAGAAAAAATGTAATCTTTGATTTGTAATTAAGAGAAATTAAACTACATATAATCGAAAAACAGGTGGTCTCATAAATTCTGACGGGTAGTGTATATTTCACCAATTTACTCCTAAATAAATAAATAGCATACATCTATGACACAAAGAAGAGCGGATTATAGACGAATAAACGAGTGATAGATTTAGAGGCTGGGTTAGAAATGAGGAGATTAAAGGAAAGAGGTTAGTGATTATGACTACTGACAAAAAGATTGAAAAAGATAGAGATTGATAAACGTAAGAGATAGATGGGGATAGAGCTAGATTGAATGAGTGATATTGGTTTTTACAACATAACTCTTAAATCCTTCGTTAGCTCAGTAGATTAAGTGTTGGACTGTAGACTGTATGCGCGCGGTTTCGCGTTCCTATAGATGCAGATTTTTCAGTGTTATATGCGTTGGTGGTAAGATTAGAATAATATTTATGTACAAAATATTATATTCATAAAATTAATATGCGTGTTTAAAATATTAAAATGAATAATTTAATAAGGGAGAGATAGCCGTAGGGACAGAAAGATAGATATTTCCAGAAATATTAGAGATAGACTGAGGGATAGAAAGAAATAGATATTACACTGGGATAGACTGAGATAGAAAAAGGTAGATATTACCAGACACGGAGATAGAGTAGTGGATAGAAAGAGATAGCGTTTTGGGGATGCAAATCAGCTACTTGAAAGAGATAGAAAAGTTCTATCTTTTTCTATCAGCAAATTTCTATCTCTTAATTTCTAGCAGGGCAGACCAAATAACGAAAAACCTCCGATGTTCTAAATAAAATACATGCAATAAACGTCTTTAGAACATTGTACATTTTTAGAACGTTGTTTGGCCTAACTTAAGGCGTTTTTATGACGTTCGAAACATGTCTTAAGAAATTTGTGCCGACTGGGTAATTTGTCATGATTTAAAACACGTTTAGAACGTTTTAAAAACTTTTTTGCGACTTGTGTCCACTGGGTTATTTTCTTATCAGAATAAAATTTTCAGATAAACAAATTTTTATATTCAAAATTTTTTGTTACCCCTCTCCCTTAAAAATAATACTTACATCGGAAAAATAGAAGCAGCTTGTAATACAACAAAGAAGACATATCCTCTCGATAGTGTCAGTTAAGTGTAAAAGACATTCCCCAGTCATTGGATAAGAGTGAATACTAATTTCCTTAAGATTCTTCTTTGTTCGGAATAACTTTGAGAAATCTTTTTCACAATATCCTTTACAACCTCCAAACGTTACATGTAAGAAAGTAATTTCGTGGCATCCATAAGCCAAGCTTCGTAAACAACTCGAGCTTGAAATGCTATTTATTTTGACTTGGTCCAAATTTGGACAATATGCTGGAAGCATAAAAATCGTCTGCTCATTTATGCTCACATTATCTGACGAAATTTCGATTCTTTTCAAAAATCGACCACAACGTAGTAGTAATTTTGTAATTGTGGCTATGTCGGCAATATCTTCAGAAAGACTTGAAGCTTCGTTTCTGATCGGTACTTTCTCGTCTTCGTCTTTTTTTTCTTCATCAAAAGGATAAGCGTTACGTAAAAATTTCACATGACTCCAAGATTTCAGGCTTGCCGATCGCCAAAGTTTTGATACTGGAAAAGGAAATAAGTTAAGCAATTTAGCTGAGTAAAATTGAGTTTTGCACTAAAATTCTTAAGGAATGTAGAAAAATTTATTGAAATAGTTTTTCGCAGTTAAAACTCATATACCAGATATTAAATTCAAATTATGCGCATGCACACTGAAAACAGTGATAATGTACAAGGTTGATAATTTATAAAAAGTAAAAACTGATGATGACTGTCTAAATCTTCTTATGTTCGCCATTATGCATTTTTTTTAAATTAATATTTTTGCATACTACCATCTTTTTCAGTGCGTTAAAAGCGACTTTGTTCTTTATTGCTAATCTTGAACTAAAATGAAAATTATAAATTGTACCTCTTTCTATTCTAATTTTGTCAACTACTGGTAAATGCTTAAAAATGCAAACAAGGCAGTCTTCATTAAGTTTGTTTATCGATCCAAAGTCGAGTCTTTCGCTAGTTTCTGGACTTTCTTCTCTTTTCATTTTAAATGGGACAGGCTCCTGATCGTGACTATCAGGTTGTAGGAAAGAATAAGCTGGTTCGATTAGTAAAACACGATTATGTAACCGAATTGCTTGCTTCCATCCATCCTTTCTAGTTCTGTGACAAAATACTATTTTGAAAAGCCTGAATACACAAACACCTTTATTGTCTTAATATACAACAGAAATAAAAAATTTTTACTTCAAAGCATCCTGAGCACTACTAAAAGTTACAAATGCTCGCTTGCATTTGTGTTCCACGTCAGGTCTCAGATAAAAACTGTCTATTCTTCCATATTTGGAGAATAGTGTTTTTATATCATCAAGAGTCGTCTGCATAAAAAAAAAATTTTATTCTCTGTAAGATCGAAGCAAGTTTTGTTTTAATATCATTCTAGAATAGATCATCTGGATGTCGTTGCGTCAATGTTTGGTAGATTATCTGAATATATCCTGTAATTTTGCTTCCGCATTGCGGATGTTTTGTAGCCATTGCATTTTCCAATATTTTAAAAATGGTTTAATTAAAATTTTCTCAATTTATACACTGAAAAAGTTTTGGGCGATCTGCTTTACCATGTGAAACAATTGCAGTACTAAATACGACGATCGCTGCTCGCTCTCAACTTGACGCAGATATTCTCCTTTTTTGGGAACGCTGCTACCCTAAAATCGTGCAACAGCAGCATCAAGCAGTTGAGAATGGCTAGTTTGAGACTATTGCTCTATCAAATTTGGCGTCGCCGCTGCATTAAAAGCATGGTGGCGCTGCAGTATAACTGCCGAGAGGGCAGCCACTTAACCAAAATTTTTTCAGTGTATATTTATATAAACAAATAATTACAAGAAAGATACAGTAAATTAAAAAATGTCGATATTTTAAGATCGATTCTTTTCTTTCGATTTTTACGTGAATCGATTCTCTTTCATTCAATTTAGATTCGATCCAAGAATCGATTCTTTTTTCTTTTTTAGAAGAATCTAGCATCCCTACTGCAACATTGCCGAAAATTTCGCCAATGTTGTCATTTATTATTGTAGCAACTATGCTGAAATATTGCGTGCTGTTGGGAAAGGATGTCCTTAGGATGTACCACCATGTCCTGTCACTTGACGTTCCTACCCTGCTGGAAGTAAAGAGATAGATATCCTATCCCTTTCTATCTCCTTCTATCTCTCGCCTATCCCCGTCTATCTCTTTCTATCTCCATATCAATCCACATCTATCCTTATCCTATCTTTATCTCTTTGAATCTCCTCTTTTCTATCCCTTTCTATCTCTTGTCTATCTCCGACTATATCTTTCTATCTCCGTCTCAATTTACATCAACGCGTATCACTTTCAATTCCCACTTCTCTATCTCTTTCTATCTCTTCTCCATCCCCGTCTATCTCTTTCTGTCTCTGTATATACACTGAGAAACCCGCGTTTTTATTTATTATTTTTAAAAAGCAAACTAGATTTTACTATCTGAACTTTGTAATGAGGGGCAAAAAGCAAATTTTAATAATATTTACTAACCTCAATAGTAACTCGCAGCTGCTTACAGAATTATAAAGTATTTTAGAAGAAGAACTAAAACTATTGCAGTATTTGTAAACTACTTAGTAAAATGATGCGCAGAGACCATGCGCATCGAATTACTATGTGGGTTAGTAAAATATGTACAGTCAGAATAGCAAAAAATAAAAGCTTTGAAGGGGCCTAACTTCACACTATAGCCTACATAAATATTCTAGCCTACACATATTATTGTATAATATCAAACATTAGAAATTATCATACATACGTGTATACACTGAATACAATTACATATACAGTCGAACCTCGATAATTCGAACACCAATAATTCGAATTCCTCGATAATTCGAACTCATGCGTCGGTCCCTTGACATCTGAGTATATATATGCGAAACCTCCTTAATTCGAACACCTCGTTAATTCGAACTCTAGGTTCGGTCCCTTGCTGTTCGAATTATCGAGGTTCGACTGTATTATTAAGCTAAAACAGAAAAATCGAGTTAGAAGAAATAGAAACTGGAGGGAATCGAACACAGGTCTCCGGGATTAGCAGTCGGACGATGTTCAATTTACCTATAAGGACATAATAAGAGTTGGGAATAAAAACGTCAATGTGACTGTCTAAATCCGTTGTTCAACAATCCGCACACATCGGATACGCTCGGTCCAAAACTTAATGATTTCTGTTAAATCATTTAGTAATTTCTTCTACATATTTAGTATATTATATTAATTAAAATATTTATTACTTCTATTCTTTTTGTACAATGTATTAATTTTTCTAATAATTTTTCCTAAATCGGATTTTACTACAGAAAATAGTAAAGTTTGCTATTACAGTCGAACCTCGATAATTCGAACAGCAAGGGACCGAACCTAGAGTTCGAATTAACGAGGTGTTCGAATTAAGGAGGTTTCGCATATATATACTCAGATGTCAAGGGACCAACGCATGAGTTCGAATTATCGAGGAATTCGAATTATTGGTGTTCGAATTATCGAGGTTCGA
>CAJFCP010000557.1:14145-36819 GCA_904066005.1 Synergus itoensis | reverse complement strand
CAAGGACATTTAGGCAGGGTAAAAATTTTTTAAATAATTTTTTACTATGTAGATACAATTCCACATGCTTCAAACTATTTTTTTCTAAAAATGTAGATAACGAAAACCAATTTTCTTACCAAATATAGAGCAACATATAACTTTTAAATATTTTCATTTCATTTAAAGTCAATAAATATTATTTTAATGTCAAAATTCCTTATAAATGATGGTTGTACTATCTTTAAAATACATTCGCACTAACATATTTCACACATAATGTGGTCAAATAGTTCTAAAACTTACCGCAAATCAACGAAAATAGCGAGAAAATCGATTTTTTTTCGATTTTTTGAAATCTCAAGGACATTTAGGTAGGGTAAAAAATGTTTAAATAATTTTTTACTACGTAGATACAATTCCACATGCTTCAAACTATTTTTTCTAAAAATTTAGATAACGAAAACCAATTTTCTTACCAAATATAGAGCAATATATCATCTTCAAATATTTTGATGTCATTCAAAGTCAATAAAAATTATTTTAATGTCAAAATTCCTTATATCCGATGGTTGCGCTATCTTTCAAATACATTAGCACTAACATATATCACACATAATGTGGTCAAATAGTCCTAAAACTTACCGTAAATCAACGAAAACAGCGAAAAAATCAGTTTTTTTTTATTTTTTGAAATTTCAAAGTCAATTAAGGGGGGTAAGAAATGTTTAAATGGAATTACTGCCATACAGGTATAAATCTGCATACTTTGAACTATTTTTATTGATAATTGAAATTTTCAAAAAAAATTTTTTGCTCTTCTAATTAAAAAAAGTGTTCAGTTTTTTCTATTTTTAACTATATCTGCATTGCGGAGATAGAAGGAATTTTTTTTTTATGAAACTTTAGGGGGGTGTTTTTGACTCCCCAGAGAAGGTTTTCATTGCTATTAGAACTTCGCGCAAACAACTTTTTTTTTTCGATACGCCCTATTGTTTATTGATCTTTAGTCATCAGTAAACAATACAGATTAATTTTTAAGTTAGTTAGACAATTTTTTTTTTAAATTTGGAAATTAATTTTTAAAACTGTTAGTTAATAGGTGCAACAAATATCGACCACTCCAATACTATCTATTGATTTGCAAGGTCAATAAACAGCACAGGGCAGCTTTACTATCGATCATTGGAATAATAACTTTCTCCAATTGTTTTCAAAATTTATTATTAGATGGATCGAAAATTTATAAGATACGAGCTCGAACGCGCGCTCTGCGCGCGCATTTACTTTTTTTCTAAATTTTATAATTATTTATGATATTTTATTTCTTCTTCTCTAACAGATATAATTAATTTTATTTTATATGAGAGCATCATAAATTGTTCTTTTTAACACGATAACACTAATAAAAAGAATACATATTTAAAATTTCCCGCGTCACACGCCATTTTCGATATTTGACTAATAAGGAAAAAGCGTTACGTTACGGATGATCTTTTTATAATAGGATTTATAGTAATTGAATTTTAATTTTTAATAATAATTGTATTTTTTTATGAATTAATTTAGATCAGCATAAGACGCGATGGTATCAGGAGAGTAGGATCATGAAAGAAGTGTCGCGAAAAAATGATTAATATTTGCTCTCTCGCTCTTCCGCTCTCTCTCTTACTCCAACGAGTCGTAGTGACTATTGTTTCGTAGGCGACTTAGAAGCTAGGAGGGGACGGAGGGGAGATCACGGCCACGACATATGAATCAAGTGATGCGTAGGCCATAAGAAATTAAAAATTTAATTTTTCATAGGGCCTGTCGTAACATAATTATTGTTGAATGTACCCTATTTCACTTCCATCGTTATAAAACTAATTCCCCAATTTTTTTGTATATGGAAAGTATATATTATCACAGACACAAAATAAGAAGTGTTTAGGGGTAGTTACTCCACTATTTTTTTTTAAATTTTTTTCGAAACACGTAAAATTTATTTTTGTCTCAAGTATAATATATATATATTTTTTAAATTTTTTCCTGTGAATTAAAAAATTTTTAGCACAACTTTAAAAATATGTAGGGGTGGTTCACCCCCTCATGATTTTTTTTTTTTTTTTTTTTTGAGAAAATTAGGTGTTGGAATATACAACACTTTTCAGTACTTCTCATATTATATCTCATTATTGTTTAATATTTCATATTGTCTTCCTGACTCTGTATATGTTATGTCTACGAATCCTTCGGTGAGGACCTATGCGTCAAGTTATTTAGTCGCTCGTTGCTCTCTAAAGAGTTAAGACGTTAATTGAAATAAAAATCTTTCAAGTAGTTCAGCTAATAATAACTTATAATTATTTAATAAAACAGTACCTAAATTTTTCCCATATCCTTATATTACGTTATTCATCTTTCATCACGAGGAAAGATGAATAACCTACTTTTCCAGTAGGTTTGATCGAAATCAATTTGGTTTTTATATACAAAACTATTCACTCCTCACCTGCTGAGTCCAGCAGAGTTCTTTTCTTAACTGTTGAATTACCTTCTTCGAGGCTAGATTCAGTTTAATCGGAGTAAAGGAAAAGGTGTCCCTGGGTTATTCAAAATCGAAAAATTTAAATAAAGTCTTAAACTTTGAAATGAATTTAAATAGCCATTCAGAAAAATCGATTAAATAGACTAAAATTCTCCCAGATTGTGGGTCCGTTGATCCACTGTTGAGATTAAAGAGTCTCCTCGCTTGAATTTGTAAACTTGTTATTTATCTATCGATTTCCAGATTATTTTACATTAGTTTCTCCAATCATACTCTCGCCTTTTTGGCTCACACGTGTCCTTAACCCTTTAATGGCCACTGTCGCAGCTGAGCAACATTCACTATTTTCGGTTTTCTTGATTTTAATTTAACAAGCTTAGAATTCCGCAAAATAAATACGTGGATTAGATTAAAGTGGACTATTCCGCATCTCGCATGGTGGTTATAAGTTATCGTATACTGAATAGAAACCGAGAAAATTATAAAAATTAAAAAAAAAATATTGCAAATATCGATCAGAAAATTATCATACATTATTCCTGAATTTTTTCATAATTTTTATTCAAAGGGTTCTAGGCTTGGCTGCTAAAGGGTTAACCATTGACGTCGATCTAGTTCTGAGAATGATTTTATGACCCAAACCCTACGGTGCCAAAAATCTTTCTCAAAACATTTTTATAATAACACTTAATGATATCTTTTATCTAAGCTAAACTTGCTGTAAATAGTTATAATTTATAGATCCTTATAAACCATATGACTCTCTTAACACCATTACACTGTCATCGTAAATCTTTCTTTAGTTTATAAATGAGGTTTGGTTTCAAAGACAGTTTTTTAAAAGCTCTCTATCAAGTATTAATTTCTATTTTCCTTTCATTCCATTCTCACACGCACCCAGTCTTATTATTTAAACATTCAATCTTTGAACTTCCTTCCCTGCTCTATTTTACATTATTATATCATGGTTCCTTAATATTTACTTGTTTAACTAAGTCCCTAATATATTATCTACAGTAATCAGTCCTTTGGTAAACTTCCTTACTCTGAAAGTAATATTTGATTAATACAGTTTATATCTTCGTTTATTAAGGGCATGTAATACTTTACCATAAGAGCAAATTAGTTATACCAATAATAATAAATATTTTTAGCTAATAAGATTCAATAAACCTTCGTCTCATGTAGACGAAGGTTTATTGACTCTTATTATCTAAAAATATTTATTATTATGAACGTATAATAATTGGTATAACTAATTTTCTCTTATGGTAAAGTATTACATGCCTCTCTTTTTCCCTAAACCAATTTACTCTTTTTTAATTTTCTGAAACAAATTCATCATTTATTCAACTTAGATTTTAAATAAACGCGCAATTTTTGTTGTCTAGGAGGTGCCGCCTCTACTGGTAGTTGACCAAACCAACAATCGTTCTCAGATTGTTACACAACTGTGTTTATCATCGCTGTGGAAATTATCTACAGATTTCGAACTTACCGACTAAAGCCGACGTTACCATACGAAATACTCTATAGTGCATCCTTGCATATTCAGTTTGTAGCTAAAAAGTAAGGAGGATTGATTTAGGTTAAAAATTTTCTACCTTCTTTTGTTTCTTCTTCATCTTCTTCATTCCTTATCATCTCTCCTTTACTTATTAAAGCAGATTAGATCACTATTTCACCATTTACACTAACCCTGGTACAATTTTTGTGAAGACACAATGTTTTTATAATCTATTGCACCGTACTTTAGGGAGCGTTCGATAGAAACTCTACACACACTACAGATGTAACTGCAAGGTTGTCAGGCTGTCTCAAATGAGTTTGTTGTGAGAGGAGGTGAGGTCATTGGCTTGACTCTGTCTCACTTGCCCTACTTCTGCGCATAAATCGATCTCCGTCTAACACTCTCTATTTTTCTCTATTTTTATATCATTATACGTGAACTACATTTTTGTCTTCACCATCAAACATTCTTAAACAAATTTTATTTCTTTTTTTATGTTTAAAATGATTATCTTTAGAAAATGTAAGTCGTATATATTGCAGTCAAAATTATACAGAGGTCTCGAATCTAGGTCATCTTGGTTCCAGAATAGGTTTAGAGTTACCAAACGTCCTGATTTTTGTTGATTTCGTAGCGTCCTGACTTATTTTTTAAAATCTTAAAAATATTCTATTAGAAATAGCAGGCTATGGAAATAAAACAATAAGGGATTAATTTTTAAATCTCAGCTTGTGTTTTCTTTATTCAAAGAGCACTTCGGAAGGCAAATGGTCCACTTAGAACCCTTTGGAACCTTTTTCAGGGCCGGGTAAAACCTGTTTACAACTAATGTACAATATGATTGGCGCACAATTTCTTGATCCATTTAGGACCCTTTAAAATCCGTTTAGGCCAGATACAACCCATGTAGAACCTGATTGGTGCATAATTTATTGATTTCATTTAGAACCCTTTATAAGACCGAGTACAACCTGATGGTTACAACCCATGTAGAGCCCGATTGGAGCACAATTTTTTGATTCATTTACAACCCAGGAACAAAAAACCGATTAGAAATTTTGAATCAGTCTGAGGCTTTCGTGAATCCGCATTCCTATATTAATAGAAAATTTCCGATTAAAAATTTAGCAAACCCTGCTTAAAAAAACCGTTAGAACCCAGGTAGACCCTGATAGAACATGGGTTTCTACCAGGGTAAACCTGGAGTCCTATATGGATTTTGCAAACGGGTCCACATGGGTTCTAAAAGGGTTCTAAGTGGGACGAACAATTTTCTGTAAATGGGTTCTGCCTGGATGTCAACCAGGTCGTATCTGGGTCTAAGAAGGGTTTTACCTGGGTGCATACGGGTTCTAAACGGGACAAGAAATTTTCTGCGAACGGGTTCTACCTGGCTTTCAACCAGGTCGTATCTGGGTCAAGAAGGGTTCCATATGGGTTCATATCGCTTCTAAACGAAACAACAAATTTTCTGCGTATGGGTTTTCGACCTGGATTTCAACCAGATCATATCTGGGTCTAAGAAGGTTTCTATATAGGTTTTGCCTGGATTTCAACCAGGCCGTTTTGCTTGTGTCGAAACGAATGGATTGACTTATATGATTAATGAATTTAATTGCTTCGAGCAACAGAAATATATTCTTTAATACTTTGAAAATCGTTAATATGCATCCTTTATGACAAAAATAACAAATACCAAAAGTGATAATATTTACCAAAATTCAATTCAATTTTTATCTGAAAATATATTTTAAATTGAAGTTTGCAAATTAGTTTTTACTTTATTTAGATAAAATCTAAGAGTTGATTTAACTTACAACCTAGAATTTCTAATTTCAAATCAAAGAAACAAAGCTCAATAATTTTTTGTAAAATGAACGTTTTTATTTGATGAAAGAATATTTTGGGACGTGTATTTTTTAAGGGGGTATTCCAGTCTAGAGGTACAAATATTGGGTGTTTTTTGAAATTCGATAAAAAAAAAACTAAAAATATTTTTACCATACACTTTTTTACTGGACATTTATTAATATTCCAACAATACGGAAAAAAATTGAGAAAAAAAAAATTCGAAAATTGAACAAGTTACAGGCTGATGGAGTGGCGGGGGTTGAAAAAAGGGTGCGTCCGTATTGACACGATTCCAACCCTTCTGGTGGAAAAAAAAAAAAAAAAAGATTCTTAATCAGTAAGAATGTCGCTATCGTCTGAACTAGGGAAAAAGAAAAAAAAAATTTTTTCACAAAATGGCGACTGTTTGAAAAAAAACGTGATTTTTTGCTCTTTTTTCAAAATTTAAAATTTCTTAAAAATAGTAAAAAACAAAATTTTTACATAATCCTAGTTCGGACGATAAAGGGATATATAAAGAAGGTCCACGCCAAATTTCAAGTTAATCGGTTCATTAGAACTTGAGAAATCATGTCAAACGTGTTGGAAAAAGTAGTTTCGAGAAAAACGTGTTTAAAGATTTGAGCCAAGTTGCAGGCAGTTTGCACTCATATTTCGTTGAAATTAACATTCACAATTTTTTTGTTATTAAACTGCACACAGAGTACGTACTTCTACGATGCTCGGAGCAAACTGAGCTGCACTTCACACTAAGCATGAAAATATTTCAACAAAATATGTTACGTCATACGAGCGCAAACAAGCTCGCATACAAGCTCATACGCGGCAGGACCGGCTCACTCGCTATGTCACTAAAATGGCTATAACTCTGTCAATAATCGAAATTAATAATATTAATAAAATAATAATAATATTATAATAAATAATTAATTAATAATAATATAATAAAATAATCGAAATCCTTCGGAGGATATATTCTTGGAAGCCTAATCTTTGAAAATATGCAAAAAAAAAATCGATTTTTTCAAAATTCTAGACTAGAATACCCCCTTAATACATCATGACTTCGGACTTCTCTAAATATAAAATCATTTTGAATTTAAAAAGTTTTTAAATTTTCTTAAAATTTAAATGACTCTCCTTTTAATAAAAATTACTTCTTGAAAAAAAAAAATATTTCACAGGTTTTAAGCTCCTGGCGATTCCATGATCTCTTCTTTCTCCTGCACTTCCTCAAAATTGGACAAGGATAACTGAAAATAAAAAATTGTAGGAATTATATGATATTAGATATTTTTGAATTAAAATTACATGCAACGAAAGAACTAAATACTTTCTTATGAGGGGATAAGTACTTTTGGAAAATCAATTTTTTTGTTCTTACATTTTTTTATAGTACAATATTTCAAAAATACTGAGTCACAATTTCAAGTCAATCGGAGCAAAACTCTTAAAGTTATAGACAACTTAAAGCTCTTATTAAATTAGTAAAAAGTAACAAAGTAAACTAAGAAAATAAAATTTACATACAACTGGTAAACTTGACTCTATTTTTTTGGCGTTGATGGTTGATATCCTCTTCAGATACTGCAATATTATCATTCACTTTATTAATAATAGGAATACAAAAAATTCTGCATGTTCATCCAATTTTGGTGAAAAATGGGATTTTTTCTATACTGTAAACGGAGTGAAAATATATTAGTAAATATTATATTTATTATGGTAAGTTTTATTTTATTATTAGGAACTGTTGATACATTATTTCCGCGTATATCGGTATTTAACCCTCAGTAACCACATCTCGTTCCAGCATACATAAACATCACAGTAGTGCGAATCGGGATTTCGTAACTTTGGTATTTAATATCTTGGGAGCAAGTGATCCAAAGGCCGTAGCCGGATAAGCATGGTTGAACTGCCCCCGCATGGATTTGGTTCATATTTAGGGGGTAAGTTTCTCTCAATATGAAACCAATTTAACCCAAGTGTCAAGTTAAAAAAAAATTTTTTACAAAAGTTATAAACAAATTTTGAAAAATTAAAAAAATCAATTTTCTCAAAATTGGCTCAACCGATTTTGATGGTTCAAACATATATTATAGAGGGTACTAAGACAATTTAAAAAAAAAATTGGTACCCAATTCCTTTCAGGAGAAGGGGGTGAAAAAAAATATTGAAATATTGTAATATTTTTTTTTAATGTTTCTTTTGTTGCAACACCGCCAGTTTTTTTTTATAATTTACTTATATCCAAGGTAACAACATATATTTTTTAGGATAAAATCAAAAGGGTACTTCATAGTTAAAAAAAATAAAATGTAATTTTTGTCCCCTAATTTGTATGTAATTATATGGGATTCAGGGGCCAACTTAATTTTTAGCTTTAGACTCAATAAATAAATATCATTTGAACAATATACGTTACACTATTACGCTAAAAACTTAATCTTCTTCACTGTCTTCCTCTATCACGGGATTCATACTGTTTTCTGTAAACAGTTTGCTGAGAATTTCAGCAGGTTTTACGATTTTCGACAAGTATCTTGCATGTGATAAGTAATATATAATGGCTGCAATATGGAAACAGCAGCCGTATATTCGAATTTCGCAAAAGTGAAAGATTCAGAGCTATCGGAATTACTTGAAGGTTGAGTATTGAATGTGACACCACGATTCTCGACAAAGTTGGAGACTTTTCTTTATCTGAAGAAAAAATAAATCTTTTTACAGGTTTGACATGGGAAAATATTATCGAATTACGCGAAATGTTAACGTCAATGAGAAACAACGAGACCCGTGATGTAACTCAAGTTCTTGTTGTGTTTCTATTAAAATTAAGATCAGGAAATTCCAATAAAATGGTTGCTGCAATTTTGCAATTAGAACGAGAGCAACTTGTTTCAGAGTATTCCGCATCTATCATGAACTCTTTTGAAAAAGATGTTTTACCCTCACGATTTGGATTAAATGCTATTTCTAGACGTGACTTAATAGATTTTCCCACTACTGATGTCTCTAAAATGTTATTTAATTCTGATGACGAACTAATGTTAATTTGTGACGGTACATATGCTCGCCATCAGAAAAGCAGCAATAATGAATACCAGCGAAAATCGTTCTCAGGACAAAAAAAGGTTCCCTTATGTAAGCCTTTTACTATCTGTACAACAACCGGACGAGTACTAGATATGGCAGGACCATTTTACGCGAATCAGAATGACACTCAAATTATAAAAAATCTTATTGTAGATCTGGATGGTTTGTGTCTATTAATGAATAAAGGCGACAAACTCTTTCTTGATCGTGGTTTTCGAGATGCGAAAGACGCACTGGAATCAAAGGGCTTTATCGTACTGATTCCAGCTTTAAAGGGCAAGCGGAATCAGTTGACAACTAAAGAATCAAACCAGTCACGTTTCGTCACAAAAATTCGATGGGCAGTGGAATCTGTCCATGGAATAATTAAACAAAAATATCGATTACTAGATCATGTCATTGATAATAAATTGGTTCCGAAGGTTGGATTGTATTTTAAAATTACAGCATTTCTGCACAATCAATTTGGAAAAGCGTTACAAACAGATGTCCAACTTTCAGAAGAAATTGTAACGAGAATGAAACAACATTTCGATATGAATTATTTTTTAGATACTTTAGCTACCGAAGTCGAGGAAAAAGGCCGGCTTTCTAAAAAGCTTATGTTTCAATGTGTTTCTTCAAACGAACTTTTAGATTTTCCAGAGTTGACGGAGAAAGACCTAAAAATCTTATTTACGGGTTCCTATCAACTCTCACAAGCAATTTCGTATTTGCCCGAAATGATGAACGATAATGGGTCTTTCAATTTGCAATTTGTGAAAGAGCAGGCAAATAATCTAAAGGTCCAGGTACAGTCAAGACACATTAGTCGAAAAGTATATAGATGTTTCGTTGATTATAAACCACACAGTGTGGGTGTTGCAGGAAGTAAAAGGTATGCTTGTGACTGCGCCAATGGTCGACGAACAGTTGGCTGCTGTTTCCATATTGCAGCCATTATATATTACTTATCACATGCAAGATACTTGTCGAAAATCGTAAGACCTGCTGAAATTCTCAGCAAACTGTTTACAGAAAACAGTATGAATCCCGTGTTAGAGGAAGACAGTGAAGATTAAGTTTTCAGCGTAAAAGTGTAACATACATTGTTCAAATGATATTTATTCATTGAGTCTTAAGCTAAAAATTAAGTTGGCCCCTGAATCACATAGAATTATATACAAATTAGGGGACAAAAATTACATTTTATTTTTTTTAACTATGAAGTACCCTTTTGATTTTATCCTAAAAAATATATATTGTTACCTTGGATATAAGTAAATTATAGAAAAAAACTGGCGGTGTTGCAACAAAAGAAACATTCAAAAAAAATTATTACAATATTTCAATAATTTTTTTCACCCCCTTCTCCTGAAAGGAATTGGGTACCAATTTTTTTTTTAAATTGTCTTAGTACCCTCTATAATATATATTTGAACCATCAAAATCGGTTTAGCCAATTTTGAGAAAATTGATTTTTTTAATTTTTCAAAATTTGTTTATAACTTTTGTAAAATTTTTTTTTTAACTTGGCACTTGGGGTAAATTAGTTTCATATTGATAGAAACTTACCCCCTAAATATGAACGAAATCCATGCGGGGGCAGTTTCACCATGCTTATCCGGCTACGGCCTTTAAAGTTAAATAAGCATACGGTGCGTCTGAACCAACTTTAATTGAAAGGTCGTTGCATGTAAGATTTTCCTATTGATTATAGTTATCTGACATCCCACGAATATTTTAAGACCAAAAGCAAAAAAATCGCGGGGGCGCATTTTGAAAAAATTTGTTTTTTATTTTATTTTTAAGAAAACAGGAAAAATTTTGCTCCTAAAACGTGATAACGTGCATTTAAATTTATTTCTAATATATGTATGTATATAGTTTATTTTGTAACTCGAGGAGTTTTATTGTAAATCAACAATATCTAAAACAAAATTTTTTTGAAAATTTTAAGACCAAATTCAAAACTGCAGATTTTTGATAATATTACTTACGAAAATCGAATTTATCAAAAATCTGCAGTTTTGAATTTGGTCTTAAAATTTTCAACAAAATTTTGTTTTAGATATTGTTGCTTTACAATAAGACTCCTTGAGTTACAAAATAAACTAATAACTAAACTTTCTTAAAAATAAAATAAAAAAAAACAACTTTTTTCAAAATGCGCTCCCGCGATTTTTTTGCTTTTGGTCTTAAAATATTCGTGGGATGTCAGACAACTATAATCAATAGGAAAATCTTATATGCAACGACCTTTCAATTAAAGTTGGTTCAGACGCACCGTGAACAGTTTTGTGCGGAATTTTCCTAGGAATTCGGCAAAAATGGTTTAAAAAAAAAAATTAATTAACAATGAAAATACGGGAAGTGTAAAACAAAATTTAAAAAAATCGTTTTTTTTTAAATCGCCATTAATTAATTAATTAATTAATTAATTATTTTAATCAATTAATTAAATTTTATTTAGTTATTTGCACTTCCTTTTACGGGCTTGAGGATTTCCATTCCTTTAAAATATTAACCTCATTTTAAAAATTCACAAACCATTTCCTTTGAATAATTTTCTTTAATTAAAACGATTCATGAAAATATTTATTATGAAATATTTATTAAATTTTGTTTTTCAAAAAATCAAGTTTTTCCACTTTATTTCAAAAACAGTAAGAGATACAACTTTTTTGTAAGAAGATAAAAGATGCGCCATAAAATTTCCTACAAAGTCATATATTTTAAAAACTTTATTTTCAAAATCGATTTTAAAGCACCAGGGGCCAGCCGAAACGACCGTGTGAATTTTATGTGCCCCTATAGAATCCAGAGGCTCAATTATAATACATGGTGTAGACCAAGAATTAATAATGAAGCGACCAGATATTAATTACGAGTATTATTACTTTCTATGTGTTAAAAATTCTTTTTTAGTTGAATAATTTAATAAAATATAATTTTTAAAACAAGAAGCATTGCTTTATTATTATCAAAATCTAATTTCGACTGAAATTTGAAAACTGGAAAAAATTTATCATAACAAAAAAATTTCACCGACCCATTAAACGAACCCATTGATAGAAATTGCTCAACAAAAATACAAAATTGACTGGAATTTAAAAATAAAACTATAAAAAACTAAAACAAAAAAAAACATTTTGTTCTAATAAAAATATTTTTTTTCAATATAATCTTCAGTTTCAATTAAAAATCGGCAACAAAAAATGTATTCATTAAAATATTTTTAATGAATTAGATTAAATTAACTGATGTGTATGAAAGAAACTTATCACGCGCGTAGCGTGCGCGTATATTGTTTTCTAGTCAAATTAAATAAATGGTCGTCGGCATGCAGTATCATTGAAATAAATTACCTCATGTTTTAAGGAAAAAATAGTTCTTTCTTTTATTTTCTAACACAATTTTTTTAATTGCAATAAATCGTTCTCGATTAAATCGAAGAAAGCATGGTAATTTCAAAGAAAAAAATTTTTTAGTTTCTGTTGTAAAATCTTTTTTCCATTCGTATATAAAATACGCATGCATATGCGATATAATATACTGGCAGACCATTTTCAGAAATATATGTACACTCGAGTCTCCCAAATGTCAAGAAATTTTGGCCAGCGTTCTCCCAAATGTCAAGTCCTCAAATTTCACAAACAGCCCCACTGCGCATGCGTGCACGCCTGCGCAGTGGTTATCAGGTGATTCTTCGGAAAGACGGACTTGACATTTGAGAGAAACTTGACTTGAGATTTGGGAGAACTTGAGATTTGGGAAGTTGAGATTTGGGAGACTCGAGTGTACGTACCTCCAAGAAGACCAATTACTGCTGGGCACAAAGCCGTTCCACATTTTATAAGTACTTCACGATTGCGTTCTTTTGGGAAATCATTGACTACTTTCTCTAAATTCGAACTTTTAATCAATGTAAACGGTATACAATTTCTAAGGAACAGTGTTTTTTTTCCGGGTTAAGACACTGCTTCTTATACTTTACAAATGCATAATTCGGCTCTGACAATATTTTTTCCATAGAATTATACCCTCACGAAATAAGGAAACATATACCGCCAGTAAATAAATACTCTTTTAAAAAGAAACTTTCGAACAAAACTTACACGTTGCAAGTTTTTCATGACTTGGAATCTTGGATTTAGATATAAGAGAATAATGGCGTCGCCGGTAGCTTGCGATCCCAGATCGAAGACGCTCTTACACAACAACTGTATGTCCGTGTGAGAAGAGTAGGAGGTCAAAAGCAGGGTTGTGAAGTGATGCTCGCGTCATCGGAAGTTTTATTTTACACATATCAGAATATTATACATAGTTTTCTATTTATGTAAAGTACATATTTTACTTAAAAACCCTCCCATTCCATATGAACTTGGTGTATTCGCCGTAAAATACTTAGCGTAAATTACTATTAAATAATATGAAATTTACCTAGGGTATTTGACTTTCCCAACCGTGGTCGGAAGGGAAAAGTCATCGACTCCACGTGTACTACTACAGTTATGCGACTCTAACGTCTGATTGGTTCGGTCAAATTTTACTTATAGCGAGGGAAAATGAATATAGCACGTGCGGCACGTTGCCATGTGGTTTTGTTCGGTTTGTTTACAATTTATGCTGGCATCAGGGGCATCAGTGTTCAGTATAGTGTTTCATGACTTCAGAAATATATATTCCTTTTGTCTGTTTATGAATTTTCGAATAGCTTGTACTGTATATATAATAAGGATAAAGTAATTCTGAAATTATTTTCATAAATTGCATACAAAAAGTAAGTTTTATTCCTTTCAATAAGAATATACATTAATTATAACCTTATAATTTTAATTTTTATCACATTGCAGTTTTAAAAATTTTTCTTCTTTATCTTCAGAATTTCTAAAAAAAAAAATAATAGGAATTTTATATGTTAATTTTACTTAATTTACTGATTACTGCAGCACGTAATGAGTCCAAGAAAAAAACCAAGGAAGGATTTAAATATCCTGCGAATTCTCCCTGATATGGTTCAAAGATACCACATTTTTCAACAGTTTCTCGACGTAGGAACAATCTAAATGCTGCCTTGGATGAACGTAAATTAATAAGAATTTTATCTTAAAATGAACTTTTACGGGTACAGTTACAATTATTATACAATATGAAGCATGAATTTTACGCCTTCACTATTACTTATTACCTTTTGCTTTGCATATTTCCTACTTTTTAAAATAAAATTATCTTATCTACAATAATTAAACAATGTTTAACTAAATAAATAACGTTAACAATAACAATATTTTTAAAATGATAAATTCTTCAATTCTTTTAAATTCTTGAAAATCCTGTCATATGCTCGGTTGTATAACTAATTTATATTCTCTATAGAATTGAAGAAGTTTAATCCTCACAATTAAAATTATGTGTCGTATAAGAAAGTATTATATTTGCTTCAATTGTTCATATAGTGTCAGAAATCCTAAATGCCTACAATCTTTTGCAGAGATTTCTAATTTAGCGGCAGAAGCTTCCAATAAAGAGGCATTCAGTACAGAAACATTGGTATAAGATCAGTCTCCTGGGAATACAGGTCACGAATGTACTTCTCAATTTTCGCAAACGGATGAGTTCAAAAGAAAACTCTGTACATCTCATATATCTCCGGAGAGTAAGAGCAATTTCTATTTATTGTTAGATTAATCTTGTGTTAAAATTTACTAGTTTTCATGATTAAAGTGTGCAGTGAATAATGGTGAATATGTACACACACAAAACTACTTTTCCTTTTTAAATTTTCAGAGAATTTCGAGAAAGTTAGCAAATTGGAATGTCCTGCCGCATCTTCGGCGAAGGTAGACACATGTAGAGCGGAAATTGTCACATCTTTACCAACTCTATTCAGCGAAAATATTGAATCGGACCACGATACATCTATCGATGAATGTGACATCGATGAGCCTTCAATCTTTATTCCTGAATTTCATGACCAACCAGTAACAGAGGGTACAGGGCCTATTCCTTCTGATGCAAACATCAAGTATTCTAACTTTGAAAAATTTAAAGAATACCTACAATATAATAATATTATAATGTTCAAAGAATCTGGTTTAAGGACCTGGGAAGTTATCCTTACAATTTTTGGTATTTGTACAAGATTCGGCCTTAGTTATAATGGATGTCGAGCTTTATTCGAAGCAGCAAAAATATTTGCAGGTCCAGATTTCAAACATTGGGATATTTCGGATTATTACTTATCGCAGATGTTCGATCCTCCTGAAGGAGTTCTAAAATACTATTTTTACTGTGCAGTTTGCTGCAAAGAGTTACATCAATTTACAAAGAAATTAGATATCAAAAACAAAGAAAAAGTTTGCAGTAAATGTTTGAAAAATTATAAATTATCGTTGGTATCTCCTCTCGATTATTATATTCATATTGACATGAAATTTCAAATCGATTCCTTGCTTAGTTTTACACTTATAAGAGGTAGCTTATTTGATAATTTACAAATTATTCAATCAACATTGCACAACGATAGAGTCTTGCAAGACGTTTATGACGGTATTTTATATCGCAAATTACTGGCAAAGACAGCGCAAATTAACTCTCAGATGATCACTTTCACTTTCTACACCGACGGTGCACCGCTCTTTATTAGCTCAAAGTTATCATTCCATCTACTACTTGAAACGAGATGTTCACAGTCCCAAAGGCGTTTACGACCAAATGGCGAAGAAAAATATACAAAAGAATGTGTTTCGATCTTTGGTGCAAGAGGTCGCGGTGACGCCTACATGTTTCTCTTTTTGTGAATCACTTTTCTCAAGATACGAGGTATCGACAGTTCAGGGTTGTTCTATTGGAGAAGTTGTACTCATAAGCCATGTAAAACATGATCCCAAATACGAGGAACTTTCTACGCCAGACAAGCCAATTCTTACTTTTGAAAGATGCATTTATAAAAACATGATTGTTAATTCGATTAGGTACACACGACCGGAAAAAACTTAACCCTGTTAAGACGCCTACACTGTCGATGTATTAAATCCCACATTGGGCAACCTTAGACCCGTTTAGACACTCAGACTTAGGGATGGGCGATTCTTTCGAAAAGATCGATTCTTGAATCGATCCAGGATCGAATTCAAAAAGATCGATTCAGAAAAAAGATCGAATCAAAAGAATCGATCTTGCAAGAATCGATCTTTTAAGATCGATATAAAAATGTATTAAAAAGTTTATATTTACCTATAAATAATTACATTTATTCAAGTTTAAATAAAATGATTAAAGATCTACAATTATACTGTTTATTACAATTTTTAAATGTATATATATTCTGTGTTTCAACATCGATGTCCTGGAGTGTGGTTACCGCAATTACCACGTGGTTTCGTCTATCGCGCACCCTACACATGCAACTTTAATGCCATGAAAGGTTTCGGACCTCCCTTTCTAACTATGAGGGTGGAATCCCATGTAGGCGCAAAATGCAAAGCGCAAAACGAACAGCCAATGACAGTAAACCTTTGACAAGACAGAAATCTAAAGGTGTTCAGCAATTGGCTGTTCATTTTAAGTTTTGTGTTTTGCGCTCACATATGGGACAAGAATCGGTTCTTCGATTCTGAGGGTAAAGAATCGATCCAGCAAAAAATCCACTAGTAAAGAATCGATTCAAAAGATCGATCTTTTGAGTGAAAAAGACCGATCTTCAAAAGATCGATCCAGAATCGCCCATCCCTACTCAGACTGCACTTGGAAAAATATCTTTATCTATGATCCCACTAGAACCCGTCTATACCCTGTTAAGACGCCCACACTGTCGATGTTGTGAATCCCATATTGGGTCATGTTAGACCCGTTTAGACACCCAGACTGCACTTGGAAAAATATCTTTATCTATGATCCCATTAGGACCCGTCTAGACCTTGTTAAGACGCCCACAATGTCGATGTTGTGAATTCCATATTGGGCCACGTTAGACCCGTTTAGACACCGAGACTGCACTTGGAAAAATATCTTTATCTATGATCCCATTAGGACCCGTCTAGACCCTGTTAAGACGCCCACAATGTCGATGTTGTGAATCCTATATTCATGGGCCACGTTAGACCCGTTTAGACACACAGACTGCACGAATAAAACCCAGGTTTACCCTGGTAGGTCCCGTTTTGCACTTAAAATAATATAATTTCTGGTACCAAATACCCACGTACAACCCGCTTACACCCGGAGAAAATTCCACAATGATATAAAATTTTCCTGGTAGAACCCAGATAGACCCTGTTAAAGTACCAGAGTATAATATGGGATCCTATCCGGGTTCTAAATGGTGTTTTATCCGGTTCCACCCCTGGTTCTATCGGGTTCTAACGGTTTTTTTAAGTAGGGATGTCCCTTTTACGAACCCATGTAGACCCTGTTAGAAACCCATACATGTGTTTTACGGAATCCCAGGTAGAACCACGCTAGACCCTTGTAGGAGACCGGAATGCCCATTGAAAATTTATCGATCTATGTCCCTTTACAAACCCATGTAGACCCTGTTAGAAACCCATACATGTGTTTTACGGAACCCCAGGTAGAACCACGCTACACCCTTGTAGGAGACCGGAATGCACATTGAAAATTTATCGATCTATGTCCCTTTACGAACCCATGTAGACCCTGTGAGAAATCCATACGTGTGTTTTACAGAACCCCAAATAGAACCACGCTACACCCTTGTAGGAGACCGGAATGCACATTGAAAATTTATCGATCTATGTCTTTTTACGAACCCATGTAGACCCTGTTAGAAATCCATACGTGTGTTTTACAGAACCCCAGATAGAACCACGCTACATCCTTGTAGGAGACCGGGATGCACATTGAAAATTAATTTTTATATAAATACGGCAGATAGGTCCCAGGTAGATACTGTTAGGTCCCCAGTTAGGAAAAATAATAATTAATTTCTGGTACCAAATCCTCACGTTGAACCCTGTTAGACCCTGTTAGGTCCCCAGTTAGGAAAATAATAATTAATTTCTGGTACCAAATCCCCATGTAGAACCCTGTTAAACCCTGTTAGCATTCCGTAAATATGTTCCTGAGTACCCAGTAGAACCCTGTTAGATCCGTGTTAAGCCCAGTTAGACCCATGTAGAACCCACCTGGGTTCCATTCCAGTTTCTAACGGTTTTTTTAAGCAGGGAAGAGTTTATTTAAAGATTTATTTACTTTATAATTACAAACTCTACTTTTTTATCTTTTATAATCTTGAAATTGGAATCTATGTTGAATTCCGATTTTCCAGTACATAGCTTTGTTTAATTAGTCAACGGTTTAAAAAATTAAAAATTTGGTGTGAAATATGGCAACATAACTTTAAAAATTTCGATCCGATTGAAAAATGCCTGAAAAGAATGAAAAAGTTTCTGTTCAATCGGAGTTTTCTGATAAAACCATTTAAATTTTGGAGACCGATTGAAATACATCATTCCAATTCAGAAAGACGACTGTTGAATCCGCATTCTTAAAAAATCCGATTCACTGAAGCAGTCGTTCAATCGTTTCTTTTTTCCTGGGAACTCTTTAGGACCGGATAAATTACGGGGCAGGACCCATTTGCAAAAACTGTCTACGACTCCGTCTACACCCAGGTATAAGCCCATGTTATAACAGGGTTCTATCGGGTTCTAACGGTTTTTTTAAGCGGATCCGTCAGTCTGAGAAGTCGAAAAAAGACGATTTTTTACAAATTTTTTTAAAAGACAGGTTTATTTATCATGTTACAAGTATTTGTGCACTCGATTACTACAGTCTGTTCAACAAGAGCGTGTACGCGATATTTCGAAAACTATTGGAGATTTTTGAACGTTTTTTTTTTTAAATTACAGAACGTTCAAAGGACTAATGCGCAATTACCTAATAAATGGTTCAGTCCCCATCGTTGTCCAGAATGGCCTGGCACCTTTTTCGCATGATTTCCACCAATTTTTTTTAGCATCCCCAAACATGGACCTTCACTGGGTGTTTAACGGTTCGCTAAAGAAATCTACTGCCGGCGGTAGACCATGCATACTTTAGGGGAACCCATACCCAGAACGACGCTTTATCAGAAAAAATGACATTCGACCAGTCAGGGTCGAGATTTTCAGCAGATTTTCAGTCCTTTCGTTTTTTTTATTGGTTTTTGAGAGCAGAGGTTTTTGCCTCGTGGTACGGTACTCTATCTTCGATTCAGCCAAACGCTGTCGAATGGTGTTGATACTAATGTAGACTCCCTTGTTGGCTAGTATAGCCTTGGCATCTCGCAATCCTAGAGTAGGGGTACGCTTGAACAGCTGCACGATCGCTTTATCCTTCTAGCTGGTTGTTACTCCAGATATGCCTCTTTCAGGAAGATCGTCGACAGTTCCATCGGCTTTATACCGCTCAACCCACTTCACAATGAACGAATTTGACTTTCTCAAGTATTTAGTAGCCGCTGTGACGGACATTTTTGGTCCTTTTGGATGGGAACACAAGAAGACGGCTTCAAAACGTTTAGCGTAAACAGAACTCATTTTCGTTCGCGTGCGTTCTCTCGGACGGTTCGAGCGATACTGAAGCGGCATCATAAACGCGCATTAGTCCTTTGAACGACCTTTAATTTAAAAAAAAAACGTTCAAAAATCTCCAATAGTTTTCGAAATATCGCGTACACGCTCTTGTTGAACAGACTGTACATATTTGAACCTCTTTCAGTGATTTTTTTAATTAAAAATAATGTAAAATACAGAAGTTTCGTCTAATCTCCGAGAGGTCCAAATAAAGGGCGTATTAGGTGGCCAAAACTAGTCAAATCTGGATTAACTGAAATCAAAAAATCCAACGATATTCTTTAGTAAACATGTGTAGGGAGGGAATGAACGAAGGCTTTTTTTTATTTTTTTCAAAATGGCGGACTTTTGAACAAAATAAAAAAAAAGCTTTCGTTCATTCCCTCCCTACACATGTTTACTAAAGAATGTCGTTGGATTTTTTTATTTCAGATGATCCAGATTTGACCAGTTTTGGCCACCGAAAACGCCCTTTTTTTTCGACCGCTCGGAGATTGGACGTAACTTCTTTATTTTACATTATTTTTAATTAAAAAATCGGAGACGGTTGCACTCGCGACAATAAAAGAAATTTATCGTGCGCACAAACTAAAAATCTACAGACAGAGAAACAGACACTTTTGTAAAACCATGTTTTTCGGGTTCAGGGGGTCACGAAACGTGAAGATTTAACAAAAAATGTGGGGGTCAAATTTTACACAAATATAAAACATTCTCTCTGATGAGAATGTAAAAATTACTGAAAGAGGTTCAAATATGTAGTAGTCGAATGGACAAATACTTGTAACATGATAAACAAACCTGTATTTAAAAAAAATTTGTAAACAATTTTTCTTTTTTCGATCTCTCAGACTGACGGGGACCCTTAAGCAGGGACATCTTTCTTGTATCGAATTATACTGATCAAGACTAGCTTATGATTACTCATTTGCACCAGCACCCTTTCTGAAAAAGACTTTCGGCCTGTCCAGTCCTGCTCGACTATTATATAAACAAATTTCATCACTTGACCACACACATATACTGTTCTTATATAGTTTCTGGGCAGGTTCGCATTAATTTAGAATATTTTCAGACTTTATTTGATATTTTGTTAATGAATGTGAAAAAACTTGCAGGTATTGCGAATAATCAAAATCTTTTAGAAATTTTGGAGAAGCTGAGGAATAAAGCTGATGTCAAGAATGATTTTCCTGTTTATGGGCAAATGCTCGGGCAAATGTTACGGAGGCATATTGAGAAGACTGTAATCCGAAGACGTTTGATTGATCAATTAATTAAATTAATTAAATTTAAATTTAATTTTATTTTGATCAATCAAACGTCTTTTTTTGAAGGCTTTAAAGCCTTCAAAAAAATGATCTTCAATTACTTAGAATTAAAATTGTCAGATATGATTGTTTATAAAATTGTCTCGATAGTAAATAACATGGATTTGTGTAATGTAGCTCAAGTGCAAGAGGGCTGCGTACACCCGTGGGAACTCCGAACTGAGTGTGCGAGAGAGACAGAAGTATGATAAGCACGTCTCCAAGGAAGGAGTTTTTAAGTGAAAAAAAAATTTTTGACAGCCATTCAGCGCAAGAATATTTTCGGGAATAAAGGGTACATGCGAAAAAAAGGCTCTAAAAAAAGTGGAGTGCAGTAAAATGAACCTTACAGGGCAATATCATGTAAGGTCAGGCAAGGACTAAACCCTCACAGCGGGAGGTAGCCTGTCACTGAATTACTAAGTAGTATACGACAATAGAAAAAATTATGACAAAATATATAGTAGATAAATTAAAAAAATCATTCATTTAGCTTTTATAATTAATTAATTTAGTCATTTAATTCATTTAGTCTGAAAGGCGATTCAATTCTGCATCGAATGAACCTAAATTTACCTAAATTTCTCCATATCATACTCTCTAAATGTGAATTAGTGAAAAGTCGGTCACTAATTAGTGAAAAATTCTACTAATTGTTAGTCATTCCTGACTAAAACTTTAGTAAAATAATGAAATACAAATAATAATCAGTAAAAATTTACACTAAAGTAAATTAGTGATCGACTTTTCACTAATTCAGATTTAGAAAGAATATTATATTTTGTAAGAGACTTATTAATGAATAGTTGAACTTCATTTTTTTTTTTTAGTTTTCAATCAGCCTTGTAGTACAGTTAAAGTCATATATATATGGGCATATCCACGAAAAGTGTCATTTTTCTGTCACCGTTGTATTATTATAGGCAAATCTAAAGTTAAAATACAAATTAAACCGCACAAAAATTTACATAGAAACTCTCTGAAATAGAAACAAAAGCTTACAGTCATTACATAAACCCTCATAAAAAGATACAACATATAATCGGTGAATAAAATCCCAAAAATACATGTGTAATATTTGTCACCACCGACAAATTGAGTGTTTTGCATGCTCACAGCTTTTCCGCGCAAGGTTTTAAAATTCTGACAAAAATCATGCTAGTTCACACGGTGTGCTTGAAGGCTTCAAAAGTTTGACTGAAATGGATCCAAAATCTGCTAAAGCAGAAAGTTTCTATGTTGTTTGAACATCAAAAATCAGTTGAATTTAAAATCCTAGCTGCTCCTTTTCGCGAGTTATGCGCATTCTTAGATTTTTACATAACAACCCGTACTAAAATACTTACATAGTCGTGTATGGTCGTGTATTGATATTGATATTGATATTGATATTGATATTGATATTTTAATGAGTTTTACTACCGCTAGGTGGCGTATTTAAAAAAATACAACTCGTATTAAAATTAGGAAACCGTAAGATATGCATAGATGCAAGGAATAAGCATAATAGAACTTTGAAAATTAAAAAATTCACAATTCAGCCAAGGATTATTCTAAAGATTTTTTAATTTTATGTTTATTAGTGATATAATTATTCTGTTTTTAATATAAAAAAAAGAGATTTACAACAGGCAAATGCAAATTATGCCTGATTATAAGAACATAGTGTTGCCAAGAGAGAGTCGATCGTGTCTCTCTTGGCAACACTATGTTCTTATAATCAGGCATCATTTGTATTTGCCTGTTGTAAATCTCTTTTTCAAAATCAAGGAGTGTTAGATAGCATGATCTACAAATACTCATAGGATATTTTTCATTTTGTA
This sequence comes from Synergus itoensis, assembly GCA_904066005.1. Taxonomy (NCBI): domain Eukaryota; kingdom Metazoa; phylum Arthropoda; class Insecta; order Hymenoptera; family Cynipidae; genus Synergus; species Synergus itoensis. The sequence goes on along the minus strand of CAJFCP010000557.1, from coordinate 14,158 downwards.
AATCAAAATCATT
>CAJFCP010000556.1:45756-56296 GCA_904066005.1 Synergus itoensis | reverse complement strand
GATATATAATACCAAATTCCTACAAATAATAGAATACACGCAGCGACTATATGTTTGCTGCTGGACTTTCAGTGCAGCATAATTGTTTGCAACCAAAAAAATATTCTAGCTTCTTAGAGTTATGACGCAGGCGACTATAAAATAATATTTACAGGCAAAAAACTTTAAACATGATGATATTTAGAAGAAAAATTTCATTAGTTTAATGCATCATGTATTCTGCAAAAGGGTTAGGTTGAGTATTTTCTTCTGTTTGAGCAAGAAAATTTATATCATCAATTTGTGTCATAAGATTGTCGAATGGTTTTTCAATATCTTTAGTTTCTGGAATTTTGCTAAGATATTGAATTGCTTCATCCACATTAGGATTTTGCTGTACAGCGGTTTTAGCATTGTCTAGAAGATTAGTTACATCATGCATTAAAGTTTGCAGTTGATTTTCTGCCCTTTCATCAGATGTTTTAATATCTGCAAGCTTGTCGGATAAAGCTTTGAGTTGAGCTGCTTGATCAGAAACTTGCTGCATTTCACCAAGAATTTTTTTGCCTTTAGGTTGAGTCTCATTAAATTTCTCTAAACAAGTATTGCTCTTTGTTTTGACATCATTGACAAATTGATTACGCACATCAGGCGAAATTTTATCTTGCTGTAAATCTTTTGCAGTTCGTATAAGCTCTTGAGCTTTAGACTTTAAACTTTGCCATGCAGTCTCACAGTCGGTAGATATAATTTTACTAAAATCACTTTTAAACTTTTCATAAGCATCCTGAGAGGGCTTTGCACTGATAGCATCAGAGACACTAGTTTTAAGATCTGTAAATTCTCTTTGCAAATTCTGAAGCGCTTCAGGTACTACTGGCTCTGCAGCAGAAGCTGGCTCAGTAGGCTCTTCCGTGTTATCTGTACCGGCCGTATTACTGCTTTGTTCCAGTGTTTCAATTTCTTCTCCGTTTTTTGTGCTTTTCTTGATTAAGCTTTTATCATTTTCAATATTATTATTGTCTTCTGGTTCTCTTTCCTCCAAATCTTCATCATTTTGCTCCTTTACTTCTTTCTCACCTTCACCGCTTGCCTCTTCTGCTTTTTCAACAAGTACAATTGGTGCATTCATTTTGTTTATCAGATTGTCAAATTTTTCTTTGACAAATTCATCTGTTACTATTGCACTAGTAAATGTATTCAGCTCTTCCAGATTAGGATATTGCTGTGCATTATCTTGAGTTGTTTTTAAAAGGCTGGTTACATCTTTAACTATAGCTTGAAATTCATTATTCACCTTAGATAATTCATTATTATCTTCCTCAGATATTTTCCCGTCGCTGGCTTTTGCAAGCATGATGCTGATTTTCTCTTTGATATCAGAAAATTTATTATGTAAATCTTGGACTGGAGCTATTTGATCGGAAATTTCCTTGACTTTGTCAGATAAACCTTGACCTTTGGATCTTACCTTTCCAAGTTCCTCTATACAAGCATTGCTTTTATTGCTCACATTATTTTTAAACTCGTCACTCACATCTTGCGAAATTTTATCTTGTTTGTTAGCTTTCGCATCTTTTATATCTCTGTCAAGTTCATCATCAAGATCTTTTAATGCAGCATCAAGATAAGTCGACTTTGCTTGAGATAGATCATTTTTGAGTTTTTCATAATCAGCTTTGGATGGTCTTTCTTGAACAGCATTAGAAACTTGAGTATTAAGATCATCAAACTCTTTTTTCAAATTCTCAAGATTGGTTGCGACATCCTGAATCTCTTCCTTTTTTACTGGAGTGTTAATTTTATTAACCAGGTCCTCTTTCTTTGTATCTGCATCATTAATTTCTTTTGCAAGGGCCTTCACGTCATCCACAGACATTTTCTTTTCACTTGAAGATAATTTCTCTCTGAAAGTGCTTAATGTGTCTTTTATATACTTTTCTGTAGCTGCTTTATCATCTTTACTGAGACTGTTGCTCTCTAATTGTTTTTGTAGCCTTGCGATAGCTGCATAAAACTCTGTTTTTATATTAGCCATATTTTTATACCAAATTTAACTAAAATTTATCTTATTTCACCTACTGGATAATTAGAAATTGTAAGTGATGCCAAGTGTGATTTCATGCGCTTTTAAAGATGCAGAAATAGGAGTGACGTTATCATATTTCTGTATCAATCCTGCTGCTCCTAATACTGTTTTCTCACCACTTGTTTCTCTTTTACCAAGATTAATGAAGCGATATCCAAGGCCAAGCACGAAATTGTTTCCAAGTTCTTTTTCTATTCCTACACCTATATTCCAAGCAAACTTCATTTTGTTTTGACCGGCGTATTTATCTGATACTACGCTGCCATCATTTGCAGTGCTATTCTTCGTATATGCGCCATTAACAGCATAATTCATGCCAATTCCAGCCATCACATATGGCTTCACTCCATAAAAATCACAAATGCTATATTTGCCATTTAGCATAAATAGTGTACTGCTAAATTTCTGATTCACATTTGCTTTATCTTTGCTATCTTTTCCTTCTTTATCCTTAGAATCAAATTCTACATCCTGATTAATCTTATGCGATCTATATGATATATTAAGACCAACTCTTAAGTCATTAGAAAACCTATAGCCTACTTCAGCTCCAAATGGGATTCCAACTTTTGGTTTGGCACCTTTATAATATTCTTCACTATTTGAGTCATCTTTAGAGAATGATGGAATAGAGATTCCCGTTTCTCCAGATACATATAAGTTTTTATAATTGATGTTATTTGTTATATGTTGTGAGGCAGCATATGCTTCTGAAACGCATGCAAATCCTATTAATGAAATAAATAAATTTTTAACTTTCATTATTTCCCTCTGTAACTAATTTTATACACATAGTAACTGCATGATTTCACTGAAATACGATTCTACAGTTAGCAGAGTGCCAACTATATCATATACAATTAAAAGTTGCCAGTATTTAATGATGAATGTGTGCAATTATTACTGATTTTATAACACTTACAAATACGATATACAACTAAAAGTTAATTGAATTTTTCTTATATTATATTTAAATAATAATTTTGTTATGATATAAATTTTTATTATTTATTGAAAATTTGTGTGCATAATGGAATTATCTTGTAGTATCCGATATGTTTTGGAGATATAATGTTTTTATTGTTGTGATATTGTTAATAAGTTATTTCTATAAAACTATATGCTAATAAGTATTGATAAAACATATAATGCGTTAGTGGATAAAAATGTTTGGCATGAACAAGTTTTTTATAAGAGAGATTGCGCTGAGGCTCGTAAGTGTATATTAAGTAAGCATATTTTTATTGCTTGCCATTTGATTATGATGAAGTCATATAACTAAAATGAAGTAACATATAAAAAATTTTTTTGTGAAAATCTAAAGGAAATGAATAAGGAAAAAGTTTATGAATCTTTATCTGATTTTGTTGCAAAACTTGAAAAAGAAGGGTTGCTTGTTAGGGTTAAAGAAGAAGTAAGTACTATTTTAGAGATCACAGAAATTCATCATAGGTTGATAGAAAAAAAGGGACCTGCAGTTTTGTTTGAAAATGTGATATCGGAAAATGGAAAAAGTACTATGCCAGTGCTTGTAAATTTGTTTGGTACAAAGGAACGTATTGCAATGGCTCTTAGCATTAAAGAAAATGAGTTATCAAAGATAGGTGAAAAACTAGCATTTCTTAAGCAACCAGAACCGCCAAGCGATTTGAAAGAGGCATTTAAAATGCTTCCTATACTAAAGGAAGTGCTTGTAATGAAGCCAAAAGTGATAAAGAACCCTCCGTGTCAGGCAATACAATATTTAGGAGATGATGTAGATTTAAATATTTTACCGGTACAAACTTGCTGGCCTCAAGAACCAGCACCACTTATAACATGGCCAATGGTTATTACTAGAGGGTTCTTAGGTCAAAAAGATGATTGTTATAATGTTGGCATCTATAGAATGCAGGTGTTATCCAAGAATAAAACACTGATGCGTTGGTTAAAACATAGGGGTGGTGCAGAACATCACAGAAGGTGGTCTGCTTCTGGCTCTGAAAAAATGCCGGCTGCGGCTGTTATAGGGTGTGACCCATCTACAATGCTAGCAGCTGTTACACCAGTTCCGGACGGAATTTCAGAGTACGAATTTGCAGGACTATTTCGAAAGAAAAAATTAGAGCTTACTGAATGCATTACTGTGCCAATTCTAGTACCAGCACATGCTGAAATTGTCATAGAAGGATATGTGAGCTTTGACGAATATGGTGACGAAGGTCCATATGGAGACCACACTGGGTATTATAATTCAGTCGAAAAATTCCCAGTTTTTGAAGTAACATGTATAACAACTCGTAAATCACCAATCTATCTCTCCACGTTTACTGGGCGGCCACCTGATGAGCCTTCTGTTCTTGGTGAGGCGTTAAATGAAATTTTTTTACCGCTAATTCGACAACAATTTCCAGAAATAGTAGATTTTTGGCTCCCTCCTGAAGGTTGCTCTTATAGAATAGCAGTAGTATCAATTAAAAAATCATATCCAGCTCATGCGAAAAGAGTGATGATGGGCGTTTGGTCTTTTTTGCGACAATTTACATATACAAAATTTATAATAGTGGTTGATCATTATATTAATGCAAGAAGCTGGCCAGACATCATGTGGGCAATATCTACTAAAATGGATTTTCAAAGAGATGTATTAAATGTGTCGAATACTCCGATAGACTATCTTGATTTTGCATCAATAGAGCCGGAAATAGGTGGAAAGATGGGTTTTGATGCAACTGATAAAATTTACCCAGAAACAAAAAGAGAATGGGGCCGCCTAATAAATATGAGTGACGATATCAAAGAAATTGTTACTCAAAAATGGAATAAGTATGGATTTTGATAAATTGACATTACAGTGTTTTTTACATAACATATCACCTGTGATAAATACCTATCAGACAGCCGTGTTTTTAGAAGCAGTAATTTAATACATTTGTATGTTTTGCTTATTGTATAAGCATAGATAATAAGCTATTCATTGTTTTTGCAAAAGCATGTGAATTATCACTTAAAAGATTATAATCTTTCAAACTAGTTTTTTAGTAGACTACATGTTAATTTGTGTGGGATAAGAGGTTTAATGAACAATTTTTATTGTTGGGTAATATGACAGAAGTTTTAAAAGATGAATTATTTGAATCTGAGGTCACTAATTTTGATGGTTATGTACTGATAGATTTTTGGGCAAATTGGTGCGGTCCTTGCAAGCAGCTTTCTCCGATAATAGATGAAATATATTCTGAGCTAAAAGATAGAGTGAAAGTTTTTAAGATGGATATAGATAGCAATACTATTACACCATCTAAGCTTGGAGTGCGCAGTATTCCTACTCTAATGCTTTTTAAAGCTGGGAAGCATTTATCAACAAAGATAGGGTCATTGCCAAAGGATTCAATACTCTCTTGGATAGAGGATGAGATTTCCTGAATGATTTTGGAGATTTATGCGCAAGGGAAATAGTGCTTATTGGCTCTATGGAAGACATAGCGTCATCTCTGCTATAGAAAATAGCAGCAGAGTTTGCAAGAGGTTGATAGGCACAAAAAGTGCGCTAGAAGAGCTGAAATCTACTGCTGAATTTAAACATAAGGTTAGTGCTGAAGTTATGACGCACCAAGCCATATGTAAGGTAACATGCTTGCATGATGCTGTTCATCAGGGTATTGCGCTATTTGTAGAAACATTGTGTCAACCTTCAATTGATGAGCTGCTCAAGAGGGTGAATACTAAAAAAACTTCATGTGTTGTTATACTTGATCAGGTAACAGATCCAAATAATGTTGGTGCTATCATTAGAAGTGCGCTTGCTTTTAGTGTAGATGCGATAATTGCGCCACAAAATCAGGCTGCAAAAGAATCTTCAGCGCTGGTTAAAGCTTCTTCTGGTGCGTTTGAGAAAGTTCCTATGATTGATGTAGTCAATCTTGCGTCCGCAATAAAACAATTGAAATCTTCTGGATATTGGGTTCTTGGGCTATCTGGCAATGCGAAGGAAGATCTAAGCAGTTTTCAAAAGTATTTTGACGGAAAGATTGCGATAGTGCTGGGCTCAGAAGGAAGTGGTATGAGGAGATTGACATCTGAGAGCTGTGACCTGCTTGCTAAGATAACAATTAGTTCAGAGATGGAGAGTTTGAATATATCTTGTGCTGCAGCAATAGCGCTATATGAAATCTCAAGGTTTGATACTGCTAATAAATAATAAATATTCCGCTGATTTTTTGGAGCGCTCTTATGTCTTGATTTTTATAGGTGCTCAAATTTTCCATATTGGATAAAAGATAATACATGTTTCCACATTGCTCTGCTATATGGAAAGAAAAAATGGTTGCATGGCAAAGTGATGTGCTCTTTCATGCCATCTAATTTAGTGCTATCTACAGAAACGGTTCCGTCATTTGGTTTATTAATTATATATGATGCAATTGGATTGATTGATTTATTTCCTGCTATAATTCCAAGCTCAAAGTTTGTTTTTGCAAAAATATTATGAAACGACCTTTGGTCAGTGATTAGTTGTTGGCCTGCTGGACCATATAATTTTTTATACAATAAATAATTTTTTAAAAAATCTGCAACTTCACTACCTTGATTTGGAGTGCCTATCATTACAACTCGACCTAAGTTAGATGGCTTATATTTTTTAATATATGCTCTAATCACTAATCCACCCATCGAATATCCTACAAAATGTAGTTTATTCATACTCTTGACATTAAAAGCGTCAATATTTTTATTAGTAATATCTGCTAATGATTCTATGCTATATTTCGTAGATGGATAATTTAAATTTAATACTTGAAATCCAGATTGTACAAGGAATTTAGCTAATCCATTCATACTAAAAGCAGTGCGAAAAATACCATGTAAAATAACAACTCCATCAGTCATATAAATGTGCTTTGTAATAATTTCTTTAAGTTAATTGGTATATCTTTATATATGATCCTGTTACCCAAGACTTACATAATGACTTGATTAATAGTTCAATACTATTTTGCTACTTTAATAATGGCTTGCAACATGTCTATCCTGCAAAAATCGTTGAGTTTTATATTTCGAAAACTATATAAAAGATGCTACTTGCTCAATTTTCACATATATTGAGACGAGTTGCTAATTATTTTATAATCAGCGACTCGCGTGTTTCACAGCTCTTTTTGAAGTATGATGAGTATATTTAGCCTCAATGATAAATTTTTGCTAGTATATTAATACATTATATTTTTTACTTATTTCTTTCACAAATTAGCATATTGGTATTGTATTTCAATATATCAATACATCCTAGTTCATGATTATAATATAAGAATTAATAGCAAGTTATATAGTTATGCTTGCAAATATAGCAGGTTGTGATAATAAATAGTTGTTCCTGGCATTTTTCTATGAATATACGCCATGGGCTGCTTTATTTAGTGGATTGTCTAGTCGCCTGTGTAATAACTCTAAGAAGCTAGAGGATTTATCTTGGCTTGCAAGTAATTATGGTGCACCGAAAGTCCAGTAGAAAAAGTGGCAAAATTGCCAAAACCTTATGGATTTTGTTAAGTAGTATTTTATATAGCCAAAAATTAGCGCAGGGTAGTTCTAAAAGCTAATTTTTGCATATTAACTTTCCGCAAAAATTTATTTGTGAAGCAAATTGATTTTTGACAGACAGACTGTTTAAAATTTATATACTTTAAAGCTATACGCTTTTGTTTTTTACGTATTTGGTATCTCACGCAAAGTGCACGCGTGAAGGCTTTTAGAATATAAGTTAATTTCTGCATCTAATTTTATATATTTGCGAAGAAATTAACGAAGTAATATGGCAAATTAGGAAACAAAGGTTTGAACAATGACTTTGTTAACAGAGTTATTGTTCAAGGTAAGTTAAGATGACGTATAAAAAATGTCCATTTATTTAAATTATTAGTGGTCATGCAAAATTAGAGTTGAATGCTTAAAAAACTAGCAAATCTAAAAATATTTAAAGGTAAGTATGCTAAATCAATGTTCTGTAATTCAAGTAATAGGTGCGGTAGTAGATATTAAATTTGTTGATTTTGTACCTCCAATACTGAATGCATTAACTTGTATGATCGGTGATAGAAAAGTCGTTTTAGAAGTTGCGCAGCATTTGGGTGAAAATGTTGTTCGTGCTATAGCAATGGATAGTACTGATGGGTTGCAGAGAGGAGTTGCTGTAGTTGATACAGGTGATATGATTTCAGTTCCAGTTGGCAGAGCGACCTTGGGACGTATTTTAAATGTTATAGGTGAGCCAGTCGATGGAATTAGTGATCTGAACGTTCAGGAAAGAAGGCCTATACATAGAGCTGCACCAAGTATTGAAGATCAAGCAACTGCCTCTGAGGTCTTAGTTACGGGAATTAAAGTAATTGATTTGTTGGCGCCTTATGCAAAAGGTGGGAAAATAGGGTTATTTGGTGGTGCTGGTGTTGGAAAAACAGTTCTAATTATGGAGCTAATTAATAACGTAGCAAAGGCCCATGGTGGTTTTTCAGTTTTTGCTGGGGTAGGGGAGCGTACCAGAGAGGGCAATGATTTATATCATGAAATGGTGGATTCTAAGGTGATAGACTTAGCTAAGCTTGAAAATTCTAAAGTTGCTCTTGTTTATGGTCAGATGAATGAACCTCCTGGTGCAAGAGCGAGAATAGCGCTTTCTGGACTTACAATAGCTGAACATTTTCGAGATGCTGAGGGACAAGATGTTCTATTTTTTATAGATAACATATTTAGGTTTACACAGGCTGGTTCAGAAGTCTCAGCATTACTTGGAAGGATTCCTTCTGCTGTTGGTTATCAGCCTACACTCGCAACAGAAATGGGTGCTCTTCAGGAGCGTATAACATCTACTAAAAAGGGCTCAATTACTTCTGTTCAAGCTATATATGTCCCAGCGGACGACTTAACAGATCCTGCGCCTGCTGCGTCATTTGCACACCTGGATGCTACTACAGTACTGAACAGACAAATTGCAGAGCTTGGAATATATCCAGCAGTTGATCCGCTTGATAGTTCTTCTCAGATGATGACTCCAGAAATTGTAGGTGAAGAGCATTATAAAGTCGCAAGAGATGTTCAAAAAATTCTGCAAACCTATAAGTCATTGCAGGATATAATTGCAATTCTTGGTATGGACGAGTTGTCAGAAGAAGATAAATTGATTGTGAATAGAGCAAGAAAAATACAAAGATTTCTATCGCAACCATTCCAAGTTGCGGAAGTTTTTACAGGTACGCCAGGAAAGTTAGTTTCTCTTGAAGACACTATACACGGTTTTAAAGGTCTTGTTGCCGGAGAGTATGACAACCTTCCAGAAGCCGCATTTTACATGGTTGGCAGTATAGATGAGGCTGTTGATAAGGCAAGCAAATTACAATCTGAGGCAAAGGATGCGTGATGATAACAATCAATACAATCTTATACTAAAAATACTTTGTATAGACCATGCGGTTTTCGAGGGAGAGGTTCACATGGTTATTTTACCTGGGCGTTATGGAGAGCTTGGTGTAATGGCAAGGCATGAGAATTTTATAGCAGAACTAAAAGTTGGTGCTGTTTATATTCACCATTTAGACTCTACAATCTCAAAATTTTATATATCTGATGGTCATTTGCATGTGCAGTCTAATATCTGTACTCTTTGTGTCGATGATGCGGTAGTTGTAGATGGTTTTGAGCAAGGTGTTATAACAAAAGAGCTAGATAATATAGATTCATTGTTTAAATCTAGATGTGCATTGACTGATTCTGAAGTGGAGTTCTTAAATAACAGAAAAACTTTTTATTCTGTTGCCGTGGATAAGTGTGGAGCAGTGGCAAAATAGATTATAATTTGCGATATATGGACTTCAGTTGATAGATAGGGAATTATCTAAGAAATAATACTACTACGACAATATATCATCGAGATAAAAAATTATGCTTTTATAGTTGAATTGATTACATGCATTATTAGAAGAAGTAATGCTAGCATTTGACTTGTGTGTGTAAATGGATCTATTATTTAAACTTATTTTAGACACTGCTTGTATAATTGTACGCGCGAAGATTTTAATTGCATGATTTTTAGAGTACAAGTGAATTTCTGAGTCAAATATTAAAATATTATATATATTTGCTAGGAAATTAACAAAGTAATACTTGAAAATCAGGCAAAAAGGTCTGCACAAGTTGCTTTGCCGGCAGTGCTTAGTGAGGTAAGTGCAATGAACATATAAGAGCACGGTATACATGAAGTACATGAACATTCCACACAGTCACAAAGCAATTAGCCGCTGCTTGAATAGACTGTCTAATGAAAGTTTTGAGTGATAGTGGTAGTATGCCGCAGGTAAATGCAGAGTTGCTATTTTTGAATTATGCACATACGAAGTGAGATTTCAAAAAGAGCTAGGAAATGTATAATAAATGTTTTTGCGCTTAATGAGTGTCATAGCTATCAACTTTTGATAAATAGATCCAATGCATAAAGTGCCA
>CAJFCP010000556.1:27309-45746 GCA_904066005.1 Synergus itoensis | reverse complement strand
AAGAGGTATTCTAACAGAAATATTAGATTGTTTGTTGATTGTGACTTGTTATCAGATATAAATATTTTGTTGCAAGCTCAGCAGTCACATTATTTATTGAATGTTATGGGGTGCAGAAGTGGTGATAATATATCTGTGTTTAATGGCAGAGATGGAGAATGGAATGCAAATATCAAAATTGAAGCAAAAAATACTGTTTGGCTTAATTTAATAGATAAAAAGTTAAATCAGACACCTGTTCAACCACTGGCGCTAGTTTTTGCTCCGGTACGACGTGTTATGCCTAGCTTTATAGTAGAGAAAGCGACCGAGATGGGAGTAAGCGAGATATATCCAGTGCTCACAGCGCGAAGTGTTGTGCGTAAATTAAGTATAGATAAGATGATTAAAACCTCAATAGAGGCTGCTGAACAATCCGAGAGTGTTTTATTGCCAGTTATACATCCTATGATGAATTTAGCAATTTTTTTTCAACACCATTCTCCTAAATACGATGGAATCATTTTTTTTAGTGAAGAGGTATTCTAACAGAAATATTAGATTGTTTGTTGATTGTGACTTGTTATCAGATATAAATATTTTGTTGCAAGCTCAGCAGTCACATTATTTATTGAATGTTATGGGGTGCAGAAGTGGTGATAATATATCTGTGTTTAATGGCAGAGATGGAGAATGGAATGCAAATATCAAAATTGAAGCAAAAAATACTGTTTGGCTTAATTTAATAGATAAAAAGTTAAATCAGACACCTGTTCAACCACTGGCGCTAGTTTTTGCTCCGGTACGACGTGTTATGCCTAGCTTTATAGTAGAGAAAGCGACCGAGATGGGAGTAAGCGAGATATATCCAGTGCTCACAGCGCGAAGTGTTGTGCGTAAATTAAGTATAGATAAGATGATTAAAACCTCAATAGAGGCTGCTGAACAATCCGAGAGTGTTTTATTGCCAGTTATACATCCTATGATGAATTTAGCAATTTTTTTTCAACACCATTCTCCTAAATACGATGGAATCATTTTTTTTAGTGAGCGTTCAGGGGCACGCAGCATAAAAGATGTTTTGTTAAATCTGCCAAAACTTTATAAAAATAATGCCATACTTATAGGTCCTGAAGGTGGATTTACAAGTGAAGAAAAGGTATATATAGAATCTTTTCCAGGTGTGATTCCTACGACCTTTGGCGTGCATATAATGCGCTCTGAAACTGCTATCATAGCTGGTATTGCGATATATCAATCGTTACTAGAAAGGTGGAATGCATGATAAAAGGAATTGCTAGTATTACAAAATCTTTACTTGAGCTTGACGAATTCTGCAAATTAGAGTCTGCTTCCATAGATTCTTGGATAATGACAAGAGCAGGAAAGCAAAAGTATGAGATTTATAATTCAGTTGATATAAGATGCTCAGGTTTTAAAATTGCTCCAGTAGATACAAATATATTTCCTGCTGGTTTTCATTTATTAGATAAACGTGAAATATCAGATGTAGCAACAAAGTTTCGCCATTTTATTGATGCCAATTTTCCGGGATCTTCGAAGTTGCTATTAATCCCAGAAGGTTTTAATAGGAATTTGCATTATCTTAAAAACGTCTCTGTTCTTGTTGATATATTTAAAAAAGCAAAATTTGATATAAGGGTTGGATCAAGTGATATAGTATATAAAAATGCTGATTTACATATAGAGAAGATAGTAAAAGAACATAGAGATATTTTGATAGAGTCTGATTCTTATTCTCCAGATGTTATTATCTTGAATAATGATTTAACCTCTGGAATTCCTGACATATTAAAAGATATTAAAAAACCCATTGTTCCATCATTAAATCGAGGGTGGTATTTGAGGCGTAAGTCTCATCATATGAGGTGTTATTACAATATTGCAAGTGCATTTTGTAAACATTTTAATTTTGACCCTTGGTTAATTACAACTGAAGTGGCAGATTGTAATGATATAAATTTTAAAGATCAGAATAGTATTTATAGGTTGCGTGCATTGATATCTGGAATGTTAGACAAAATACGCAAAGGTTATGACGATAGATCTCTGGATGAGAAGCCTTATGTATTTATTAAAGCAGATAATGGTACATTTGGTATGGGTATTACAAACACAGAGGAAATAAATAGCGATTTGTTCTTTAACAAAAAAATGCGAAACAGTATGTTCGTTATAAAGGATGGTGTAAAAAATGAAGCAGTTTTACTTCAAGAAGGTGTAAAAACAGCATTTACATTTCAAGACTTTGCTGCTGAAAGTATGTTCTATTTTGCAAATGGTAATATAATTAGTACCATAGTTCGATATAATACGAAGAAGAATAATCTATCAAATCTAAATTCTACAGGTATGAAGTTTGAAAATGCATTTGATTTGAAAAATCTGATGCCGCTATATCATGTACAAGCTGTTGTTGCAAAGCTTGCAGTGTTAGCAGTTTTATATGAGTTTTTGTAGTCGCAGCAGTATTGTTTATTTAATATACCTGAACATTGCAATGCAATATATTAAAAATATGTTGCAATCTTTCTGTATATGTATACGATCTATACATATCTTATTCATTCTAAATTGCATAACAGAATATAGTATAATAATTCTCATAAAAATTTTATGAAAAATGCAAACAAAGTGCGAGACCGGATTGAAGAATTCGAAGAGCAATGTAAGAAAATGGAGGGAAAAACTTCTAGTGATAGAACTGAGTTTCTAAAGAAAGTTCATGAAACACTTATGTCTATCGATATAGATGATGAGGTTGAAGGCAAAGCAAGCAAAAGCAAAGTCGAGCTTGGTAGGGAAAAGTTCCAAAGAGATATAGATAGATTTAATGCTGGTAGCGATAAGAGACTGCAGTCTGGTCTTGATAAAATTATAGAAGATGCTAAAGAAAATATTAACTCTCCAAATTGGTTTGATAAGTTGATGGATGCTATTTTTAAACTATTTGGACTTGAGCCAAGAAAAGACTTGGATGTTGGGAAAAAAGAATTAGATAGCGGTACAAAAAGAGAAGAATTAGGTGTGCATACGAAAAGAGTATTGCAGGAAGAGCAGCAGGGCAAGGGAGAGGGTATGAAAAGATCTTGATGATATATACTTGCTTATCAATTAAAGGATAAAAAAGCCCTATATTACTAATACGTACCGTATTGCTAATCCATAATTCTGGTTAAGAATATAGATTCATATCAAAATCCGAAATACAAACTCTTCATTTACCTGTGATATAGCTAAAGTGTATTAGTCGACATTTTATCTTACATTTAGTAAACTATAATTAGTTATTAAATGGAGATTAGCAATGAACTTAAATCAAAAAATAATTAAACCGAAACTAGGTTTACTTGAATTGGCAAAAAGTCTTGGCAGTATATCATCTGCATGTAAGGCTATGGGTTATAGTAGAGATAGCTATTACAGATTTAAAGAACTATATGAAACAGTAGGAGAAGAAGCGCTATATGAGACAAGTCGCAAAAAGCCAATAATCGCTAATAGAGTAGATCCTCTTGTAGAAAAGCGGTAATTGATATGGCAATAGAATACCCAGCATATGGACAACTGAGAGTATCAAATGAGCTGAAGAAGAGTGGGATACTTGTATCTCCTGGTGGAGTAAGAGCGATTTGGTTACGCAATGATTTAAATAATATCAATAAAAGATTGAAAGCATTAGAAGCTAAGATGGCACAAGATGGTATGTTCTCACCGAAGCGCAGCTGCAAGTACTAGAGAAACGTCGTAATGAAAAAGAAGCACATGGAGAAATTGAGATACAACATCCAGGTTATCTAGGTTGTCAGGATACATATTATGTAGGCAATTTCAAAGGTATAGGAAAGGTTTATGCTCAGGTATTTATTGATAGCTACAGTAGATTTGCTGATGCTAAACTGTATACTGACAAAACAGCCATTACTGCTGCTGATATGCTAAATGATCGAGTGTTACCATGGTATGAGAGCCAAGGGATACCAATGCTTCGTATTCTTACAGATCGTGGATCGGAATATAAGGGAAATATAGAGCACCATGCTTTTGAGTTATTTCTCAGTATAGAAGGTATAGAGCATACAACAACTAAAGCATATTCACCTCAAACTTATGGTATGTGTGAACGTTTTAATAAAACTATGAAACAAGAATTCTTTGATACAGCTATGCGTAAAAAGATTTATACATCATTGGATGACTTGCAATTAGATCTTGATATTTGGTTAGAATATTTCAACAATGAAAGACCTCATTCTGGTAAATATTGTTATGGAAAAACACCTATGCAAACTTTTCTGGATAGTAAAAAGTTAGCTGTTGAAAAGAATAATGAAATCTTGTATCTCAGTTACATATCTGACAGTCAAAACTTAACTGACAATCAGATATAAAATTTATCACCGTCTGTAAGATTAAATCTTGACTTCTACAGCTAAAGTACTATAAAGTAAGTATGGCAAGCGAGTATTTAGAATAAGTTTTTATTCGTTTGTAATCTATAATATAACTGCTATTTCAGGCGAAAAGCTAACTTAAAATTTATCAAAAAGATCAAGTTTAGCATGATTTTTTATGCTGCTTTAGCTATACTCTAAAAAATCAGGCAAAAAAGGTCCAACAATAGATCTCTTTCGAAACTTATTCATGTTAACTCCAAATTATAAATTCCAGCAATAAGATTGAATCTCAACCCGAATCTTTTTCGCCTATTTCTATATTTGTCAGCTATAATTTTGAATCTTTTAAGCATACCAATAACATTTTAATTTGCAACTCTTTCACTTGCCAGTCTTTGATTCCTTTTTTTATCATCTTTTATTAGAGGATTTTTCTTACTCTTCTTTTTGGGTAATTCAGATTTGCTATGCAACTTTTGCAAGCCTTGGTATCCTGTGTCTGTAATTACTTTGATCTTAGGATTAATATGGGTTTTGGATTCCTTAAATAATCTAAAATCATGACACTTGCCATTTGAAAATGCTGTGCATATTATACGCTTCGTTTTCTTATCTACAATAACTTGGCTCTTTAAAGTGTGCCTTTTCTTCTTGCCTGAGTAGTAACGCTTTTGCCTTTTTTTGGCCGTTCTATCGGAGTTTCGGTTGCATCTATGAGTACAACATCGTATCCCATATCGCTTTTTAGCAAAGCTTTGCGTCCAGGCAACGCAAAGTCAGGATGTTTAATGAGCGTGTCTTCTATCCATCTAATTGCTTTATATGCAGCACTTTCACTTATTCCGTAGCTCTGACTTACATGAAAATATGTCCGATATTCTCGTATATATTCCAAAGCCATCAATAGCTGATCTTCTATACTAAGCTTATTCTTTCTACCTCCTTTAGCTTTCTTCTTATTATCTGCTTTTGATAATATTCTTACCATCTTGTCAAAGGTCGCGCATTTGATTCCAGTTAACCTTCTAAATTGTTCTTCTGACAAAAAACTAACTTGTTCGTATTTCATTGCAAAGCCTATAATTCCTTAAATTAGGCTTAATATAAAACATATAACATAGTTTCGAAAGAACTCTAATGACTTTACCGGCAGCGCCATAGTTAGAAATATATGAGAAATAGTACAATACATCTATTATTCGTAGCAGAGTAATTCTGCAAAAATTGCTTAGCATAGAAGAAATGGTTTTATAATCTTGATAATTAGCCTGATATTAGTTAAATTAAATCCGATATTAATGTTCGTTATTTTGAGTAACTTCTAATAATATGTAATCTCTATCATAATCTAATTGTTATCTTGGAAAATCTGTGCTCTATTTTATGCCGTAAAGTTTATGCTTAATAGCTATATAATTTAGTCTATGCCATAGATCTATTGCAAATTAACTAGAAGAAAGTTTTTCAAAGATTAGTAATTTTTGCTAGATAAGGAGTAAAAATTTGATTGATACTATAGTGACAATATATGGCTCACGCTTGTAATAGTAATATTAATAAAAAATTCGTTGCTGCTATATTTCTCAACTCTATCATTATTATTGCAGAAATATTTTATGGTTTGCAGTCCAACTCTTTAGCTCTAGTTGCAGACGCTGTGCATAATGCAGGAGATGTATTTGGTTTATTAATAGCATGGTTTGGTTATTGGATTGCGCATAGAAAAGCGCCAAAGAAATTCACTTATGGATATAAAAATGCTACTATAATTGCAGCATTTGTTAACGCTATACTGTTACTCTTAGCTGTTCTTGGAATTGTATTGGAAGCAGTGCAGCGTGTTAATGTTTATCAACCTATATCTTCTATTACAGTAATATTGGTTGCATTTGTTGGGGTTGTGGTCAATGGCTTGACTGCATATTTTTTTGTACATGATAGCCACAATGATATTAATATCCGTGGGGCGTTTTTGCATATGTTGTTTGACGCTTTTGTTTCTATTGGTGTAATTGTGACTGGCCTTTTCATTTTATGGAAATCATGGTTTTGGATTGATACAGTAGTAAGTTTTATCATTGCTTTTGTTATTACATTTGGTTCATGGGGTTTGATTAAAGAGTCTATTAATCTCATGTTGCTTGCAACACCAGCTTCAGTTGATTTAGAGAAGCTGAATGCTGTAATTTCTAAGCATAAAGAATTGATAGGAGTTCATGATCTACATATTTGGCCGATTAGTACGACAGAAACAGCATTATCGGTTCATTTAGTTGTGACTAAGGAAGCATTTCAAGAGACTTTTGTTAGAAAAATTGAAAAGGAAATAAAAACTAGATTCCCGATTTCGCATGTTACTATACAGATAGAGTTGCAAAGCTTTAAAAATAATTGTGAAACTAGCTGCTGTTAACTCTTCTGTTCTTTTTGTCATAAATTTTAAGCTATATATGAGTTGCATTCTGAAGGACTGGCTATTTATAGTTTGGATAGGATTTTGGGAATATTAATTATTTATAAATTTAAAAAAGATGAGAATACATATTAAAAAGCTTGATAATTTAGGCGATTTGCCTATGCCTACATATGCAACTTTGCAAAGTGCTGGTTTAGATCTTATGGCTGCTCTTAATGATGAGGAGTTAGTAACTATTAAGCCGATGGAAAGAGCGCTGATCAAGACTGGAATTGCTATTGCGTTGCCAGAAGGATATGAGGCTCAGGTGCGTCCAAGATCAGGGCTTGCAGTAAAGCATGGTGTTACTGTACTAAATACACCAGGAACTATAGATGCAGATTATCGTGGTGAGATAGCAGTTATCCTGATCAATTTAGGTGCAGAAGATTTTGTTGTAACACGTGGTATGCGCATTGCGCAGATGATCATTTCTAAGTATGAACATATATCATGGAATATTGTCGATGAACTTCCGACAACAGGTCGTGGTGTTTCTGGGTTTGGTTCTACAGGTCAATAGTAGAGTTGCTAATCAAGACTCACTTAACAGAATATACTTTTGACGAATGAAGAGTTAGTCTTTAGCTTGTGCACATATATGCTGTTTGATATTAGACTTCAAAAAAAGTTAGGAAGAGTGGCGATGTATATATAAAATACATAAGTGGCATTTTAAAAGCGCAAATTTTTAAAATATAGCGATTATATACATATATAATTTTATTTTTGATTTATTCAGAGAGATCTAGGTTTCCTGTTATCAATATAAAATAATATTAGAATTGTTTTGTGGTAAACGTGTTGAAATTGTGTAGAAAATACCTGGTAGGCTCTGCTATACATATAGGTCAGTTTAAAGGTAGTTGTTATATTTGTGTTATGATATACAGCGGCTTATGCAATTTTCAATTCCGTTTGTTAAGCTTTATAATGCGTTATTAGATGATGGTGTCCTACATTTTTCATGATGAAATTTGATATGAGGAATTTATTGATATGTTTGGAAGAAATCCTAAGCTTCCTCCGGAGTTTTTCGATGGTAAAGTGTTAAAGGTACATTCAATCTTTTACACAATTCAAGGAGAAGGACCATATTCTGGAAGACCTGCTGTTTTTATAAGGTTATCAGGTTGTAACCTTGCGTGCTCATTTTGTGATACGGAATTTGATTTGTATGAGAGTCTTGAGTTAGAGCAAATATTAGATAGAGTTCGTGATGTATGCAGAGTATCAAATAGAAACCTGAACAAAAGAATGTTGATTGTCATTACAGGTGGAGAACCGTTTAGACAGCGTATAGGTATGCTATGTGATCTTTTAATAAAATCAAACTTTGAAGTACAGATTGAAACTAATGGACTGTTATACAATGAGATTTCAAATGAAGTTCAGGTTATTTGCTCTCCAAAGAATAATGGAAATGGTTATTATAAAATAAGAGACGATGTACTAAGACACACAGTTGGTATCAAGTTTATAGTGTCAAGCTCATTGGAAGGTTATAGTAATATAGCAGAAGTAGGGCAGAGTGAAATAGGAGTTCCAGTTTATGTTCAGCCTATGGACGAGTATGATGAGGAAAAAAATCGTTCTAATATAAAGCTTGCTATTGAAATTGCTATGAAAAATAATGCAATGTTCTCTATGCAGTTGCATAAAATTGTGGGTATGGAATGAGATATTATGATGATTTATTTGACGTTGCAATAATAGGTGGTGGATATTTAGGGCTAGTTTTGGCTTTAATGCTTGCGCCAAGCGGTCGAAAGATATGCATTGTTGAGAGTAATAAGTTTTCCAAAAAACTTGAAGAAGACGAACCTGGCAGGTTATTTGCTATTTCATTTGGATCACTTGAGATACTGAAACGTTTCCATGTGATTGATTTTAATGATCTTTGTGTACAGACCATAAATGGAATACTGGTTTTTGATGGTAATAGTAAAGTTGAGTTCAATCCAGGTGACTTAGGGTTAGATTATTTTGGCTGTATGGTGCAGGAACATGACTTGATGAGCGCATTATTGAAGAGAGTGAGAATTTTTGAGAATGTTCTGTTATTAGATTCAACAAAGTTGGTTGATATTGTAGAAGATGATTATGGTATTGTTTCTTGTTCTTTAAATGATATCAGAAATAATAGTAAAAGTGTATTGCATGCGTCATGTGTTATAGCGACTGATGGAAAGTGTTCCTCTATTAGAAAAATGCTGAAGCTAAAGACTCATAGAAAGTCGTATGAACAATCAGCTATAGTATTTGATATTCTGCATAAGCATAGTCACTGTGGTATTGCAGTTGAGAAGTTTTTTTCAAGTGGTCCACTTGCCATATTGCCAAAAGTTGGCGAGCATAGCTCTTCTATTGTTTGGACTTTATCTGAAGGTGCGGCTAGAGCTGTCTTGTCGCTGTCGAAAAATTCTATAATAGAATTATTAAGTGCTAAGATTCCAGAGTTTGGAGAATTAAAGTTGGATTCGCGTATAAAATCTTTTCCACTATCATTGCAAAAAGCAGAGGATTACTATGATGGAAATATAGTTTTTGTTGGAGATGCACTTCATACTATACACCCACTTGCTGGGCAAGGCTTGAATCTAGGCTTGCGTGATGCTGCGGTGCTTTGTGATATTATACTACAGAATTTTAGAGTTGGGCTAGATGCTGTAGCATTTGATGCTTTCTCTAGATATGAAGCAGAAAGGAAAAGCGATTTATTCTTGATGATGTTTGCGACTGATTTCTTAAATAATATTTTTTCAAATGATATTGCTTCACTAAAAATGGCTAGAAAAATTTGTATGAGCGTTGTTAATAATATTTCTTTAGTACGGTCAGTATTTTTAAGATATGCAACGTATGGGCTTAACTAATCAGTGAAGAAACATTTGTATATTCGTTATGCTTTTGAAAGTCTATCTGTCGTTAAAGTATCCTCTTGAAACCAAGGAATTATTTTGATACAATCTACCACTTGATATTGCTTGTGTATAAAGTTTGCGCATCATATGTTTAGTTTGTGGCGGGCATAGCTCAGTTGGTTAGAGCGCAAGTTTGTGGTACTTGAGGTCGCGGATTCGATCTCCGTTGCTCGCCCCATTCCCTGTTGTTTTCATACTCATTTGCAGAAGTATTAAGCAGCAACTTATTCACAGTTTGCTTGCTAATCTTGAATATCTTTGTACTAGCGGGTTCCCGTAAAATATCGTTGAATAATAGATGATTGAGCTAACCTTAAAACGCCAAATCTCATTAATAGTCGTAATTGTTGCGACTGCTGCTCCTACGATTCTGGTAGCCGTACTTGCCTCTTTCTATTATTATTTAGGTGTCGAATCTTTTTTTAATGAAAAAGTTAGCAAAGCAATATCAGAGACTGTGAATGTTGCACATCTTTACCTTGAAGAGCACAAAGATAATATCAAGACAGATATATACTCTACAGCCAATATTTTAGAAAAAAATCGTCAAATAGTATTGGAAAATCCTTCATTATTACCACTTCTACTAGATAAACAGAGTAACTTATTAAATTTATCTGAAGTTGCTATTTTTAATAGCGAAAAAGTAATAGCGCGTAATACTCTAGGTTTTTCACTGATATTTGAAAAAGTTCCAATGCAAGACATACAAGCAGCAGATGATAGCATGGAAGCTGTTCTGTTAAAAAGTGGTACCGATGATAGAGTACGCGCTATAATGCGCTTGCCACATTTCATAGAAGGAACGTATCTTTTGATAGGAAAGTATATTGATCCTGAAATCATTAATCATCTAAAAGAAACCTCAGATTCTGCTGTTCAATACTCGATACTTTGGGGAAATATTAAATTTACGAGAAATAAACTCATCGCTTTATTCATTGTTGTATCTGTTATATTATGCCTAACTGCAATTTTTATATCAAATCGACTCTCGAATTTTATAGTAAATCCACTAATTAAATTGGTGGATGCAACTAAGCTTATAAAGGACGGAAATTTTACTACTAGAGTGCCAGAAAATAGAACATTACAAGAGATTCAAACTCTAGCAAAAGCTTTTAATAGCATGATAGAGCAGATCTCTATGCAACGTGCTGAATTGATTAGAGCAAATAATCTCATAGATAAAAGAAGACGTTTCATAGAAACAATATTGATAGAACTATCATCTGGAGTACTGGTCTTAAATCCTGAATATAACATCACGCTTTATAACCATGTTGTCTATAAACTTTTAAGAATTAATGAAGAAAAAAGCATTTTATCACTAAAAATAGAAGAGATTTTCCCTGAAATTTCTAAGATGTTATCAAGTGAAAAATTCATGAGTACAGGGCATATAGAAGAACACTTAGTAGTAAGGCGATATGGGCATGTTAACAATATTTTGCTGAGAGTGGGAATTGTAAAAGATTCAAAAGAAAAGTTAGAAAGTATCATTATTACAATGGCTGATATAACAGAGCTCGTAGTGGCACAAAAAGCAGCCGCGTGGACAGAGATTGCAAAACGTATAGCACACGAAGTAAAGAATCCACTCACTCCTATACAATTAGCTGCAGAGCGCTTGAAAAAGAAATATAGCAGTCAAATATCACACGATCATGAAACATTTTTACGATATATAGATACAATAATTCGTCACGTTAGCGATATAGAAACTATGCTTAGTGAATTTTTGAATTTCGCTAGAACACCAGCTCCCAAATTTGCACTCTGTGAATTATCAAATATCATCAAAGATATAGTATTTTCTCAAAATAATGTATTTAGAAGCATTAAATACATTATGAATTTTAAAGATAAAGAATGGGTCGCATATTGTGATAGAGCTCAGATATCACAGATTCTTACAAACCTTCTAAAGAATGCTGCAGAGTCTATAGAAGTAAAGACGCTTACTGCAGAGAAATCGTTCTGCGGTGAGATTACAATATTACTAAGTGAAGCAGAATTTACTGAAACAGGAAAATTCATCGTAGTCAGTATTTGCGACAATGGCCTTGGAATAGATAAGTCAATAATTGATCGTATTACAGAACCATATGTTACTACAAAAACAACTGGAACAGGACTCGGTCTTGCTATAGTACAAAGGCTAGTTATGGATAATGGCGGAAGATTTTCTATACGTAACACTGTAAATGGGGTATGTGCAGAGCTTTACCTTCATGTTACTCCTTTCAATACTTATAGTTAATATTGTTTTAATATCTTGCGCAAAACTCTTTTTAAATATATCTTTTGTATGTACGCAACATTTAACACGGTAGTGTATTTATGAGAAAGAGCACTAAAAAGATTACACCAAAATCGATAACTTCTTCTGAATTAAAAGAAAAGATAGATAAAAATGAGGTGTTATTGATTGATGTGCGAGAACGAAGTGAAAATAAATCAGAGAGTATAGAATGAGCTTGTTCTATAGCGCTTGATGAAATAGCACTTGAAAAATTACCTAGTAATTCCAAGCCTATTGTTCTACATTGTGAGTCTGGTACAAGAAGTATAGAAGCTTGTAAAAAGCTATTAGCTCAAGATCAAGACCGCGAAATTTATTATTTAGAAGGCGGCATTGGAGCATGGAAGGGAGAAGGTTTTGCCACAAAAAAGCAAAGCTGCAAAATATTGCCAGTTGATAGGCAAACTCAGCTTATTACCTTACTATTACCCATAAATTAATTATGCTAGAGCAAGATTCCATCCTTCTGCCAAATCAATTAATCTTTTCCACCCTCTCCACAATGTTATAGGTCCTGGCTCTCGATCGTTTTTTCTGGCTAGAAATCCTCCTAACTTAGCTATCCATCTCACGGCATCTCTTATTGTAGGTGGTATTTTAGGATATTGTTTTGTATGATATATTTTAGTATATAGGACTTTCCATTCTTCATCAGCAAGTAGTGTAGTACACGGAAGGTTAGGATTCACCCTGGACACTAGTGTAATAAAAAATACTCTCCATGCGATGACGCTCATTATTGTAAGAAACATGATTAATCTATCTGCTGTTTGGAGCCTGTATTCTTCAACTTTAAAACCAGATTTTAAAATTTTGTGAAAAATCTCTATTCTCCATCTTAAGCAATACCATTGTATTTTTTCTACTGCTGCTTCAAAATTATTAATGCTTATATTTGTTAACAACATCCAGTTCATAGGTTCCTCACCTATAGGAGGGGATTTTTCCATAATGTACACTGCATTTAATTTTAAATCAGTAAGTTTCCTGGTTTTACGTTTAACGTTGTTTTTTGTTGGATTCATTATAAAACTATTAAACCTTACTTCTAAAATCGCAGTCCTTTTAGGTTTATTATCACGAGCAGGAATATTCACTTGAATTTCTCCCTGACATGGGAAACCGCTCACTAACTTCCATAGCTTCTCACCAGTTTTTTTTAGAATAAAGCGATTTCTTGTTTACTGTCCTGTCTTGATGTGCCATTACTACAAAAGGAAATTGATTTAAATATGCTACTTCAAATAAATCATAAATATCTGCTTCTCTGTCACAAATAGTAACTATATTAACATTCTTTAATCCAGCACTATGAGAATTTTTAAGAGATTCTATCCAACGCATACTTTCTTTTTCTTCTATAGGAAGAGCAATATTATGACTTCTTTTTTTCAGCTCTTTTATTGTTTCATCTAAAATAGGTCTGGAATAAATTTTTTGATCTAACAACCCTAAAGGTAATCCTTCTGTTGTCACTGCAAATGATGTATGCATTACTAATCCATGAGTTTGAAAATTAGTGGCTTTAGAACGTATTCTAGCTGCTATAATTCCTAACCCTTTAGTCTTTTGATGCTTTTTATAAGAAATATAACTCGTATCTTGAATAGCTAAAATAATTTGGTGCTTTTTAGCTCTTTCAACTGTTTTAGTTATATGGCTTTCCAGAATTTTTCTTTCAGAAACTGAATCATTTTGAAAAAATCTGTATGCGGCATTACTTTGCTGCCAATCTTCACATGCTTGATTGATTGAGCACTCAGGGGAATTAGCAAAACTATCCGATATTTTCAAAAGTCTTTTACTTAATCGTTTATCACCAAAATTAATTATGCCAAATTCACTTGCCGACCATCCAGATGGCTTATCTATTTTTTCTATCATTGTATTCTCTTTTTTAGCTTAAATCCTCTAATCATTTAGAGCAGAAAGATAATTTAAGCAAAACATTGATTACATATTTCGATTTATGGGTAATAGTAAGTGCTTATTACAGGATCTATCATATTATTAGGAGTAATACTTGGATTATATATTCACCAAGATTTTTACATACTATCAGGGCTAGTTGGTATTGGCTTAATATACGCAGGAATTACAGGATGCTGCGGCCTTTCCAAGTTGCTCAACAAAATGCCTTGGAACAAGCAATAATATTTTATATAATTTTGCGTTCGAAGACTGGCAAAAAATTCTGTATAAATCATAATATAGATGTTAGTATAGCCGCGGCTGTTTTACAGTTAGCGTTTAAAGGGTATGTGTTTATCTTACTTAAAAACTACTTATCAGCATTATACTCCTGACAAATGAATGGTTGTTATTTATCATGTACATGACGAAATTAGAGAGCTAGGAAGAGTGCAATGCAATGTATAACTAATACATAACAAACGCTCTACATACACCAATTTTGAAAAGTATGATAAGTATATAATAGATTCATTATAATCTTGATATAAAGTCATTTTTAGAAACGCTACCTGCTGTTTTATCTAACATAAAAGATGTTTATGGCTAAATTCATATTTATCACTGGCGGTGTTATTTCTTCACTTGGTAAAGGAATAGTATCATCTGTTCTTGGTACATTATTAAAAGCTTCTGATTATACGGTGAGTCTACGCAAATTGGATCCATATCTTAACGTTGATCCTGGTACTATGAACCCCATGCAGCATGGTGAGGTTTTTGTAACAGATGATGGAGCAGAAACTGATTTGGATCTTGGCCATTATGAGAGGTTTGCTGAAGTAATAACAACCAAGGATGACAATATAACAAGCGGAAAAATCTTCACCACGCTACTTGAGGAAGAGAGAAGGGGAGAGTACCTCGGTAATACAGTACAGGTTATTCCTCATGTAACAAACTTAATAAAAAAGTTTGTATTGAGAGAGAATGATTCAGTTGATTTTATAATTACAGAAATAGGTGGAACAGTAGGTGATATAGAAGCGCAGCCATATTTAGAAGCGGCTAGACAAATTGGATATGAGTTCGGCAGAGAACAAGTTCTTTATATACATGTTACATTTGTTCCTTACATAGCTACTTCCATGGAATTAAAGACAAAGCCAACACAGCATTCGGTAAAGGAACTTCGTGCTATAGGGATTCAACCAGATATATTAATGTGTAGAGCAGATCGCAATCTCACTGAAAATGTAAAACAAAAAATAGGGCTTTTTTGTAATATCAAGCAAGAAAATGTGATAGAAGCTATAGATCAGAAGTTAATATATGAAATCCCGATTGCTTATCATAAAGCTGGGTTAGACGTTCAAGTTCTAAAGCATTTTGGTATAAAAAATGCTGAAGGTGCCAAGATAAAAAAATGGGAAGAATTAGTAAAAAAGGTTAAGCATACAACGTGCAAAGTTCGTATTGCAATCATAGCAAAATATACAAAATCACAAGATGCTTATAAGTCAATTGTAGAAGCATTAAAACACGCTGCAATTCAGAATTCTGTAGAGTTAGATTATGTATGGATAGACGCTGAAGATATAGTGACTAGTGATCTCAAACATATGCTTGGAGATGTTGATGGTATTTTAGTACCAGGAGGTTTTGGCACAAGAGGCATAGATGGAAAAATTCATTCAGTGAGGTATGCTCGAGAAAATAATGTTCCACTTTTTGGTATATGCGTTGGTATGCAAGTTGCTGTTATAGAATTTTCTAGAAATGTGCTAAATATATCAGATGCAAACTCTACAGAATTTGCAGATACCAAGAATAATGTTGTTGGAATGATTACAGAGTGGCAAACAGAACTTGGAAAAGAAACTCGCAGTCATACTTCAAATATCGGCGGCACAATGCGTCTCGGAGCATTTGAATGTATTTTGGAAAAAGGAAGCATTGCTAACCGGATTTATGGTAAAAGTCTGATATCTGAGCGTCATAGACATAGATATGAGATTAATCCAAAATACATAGATAAGCTCGAGGAATTTGGTATGAAAATAACTGGAAAATCTAAGATTGATAGTCTTGCAGAAGTACTAGAAATTCCAGAACATAAATGGTTTGTTTGTGTGCAATTTCACCCTGAATTTAAATCATCTCCATTCAATCCACATCCTTTATTTTCATCTTTTATTGCTACGTGTAAGGCACGCTGATCTGTCTATCCGTCAAAAATTGACTTACTGCGCAAATAAATTTTTGTGGAAAATGAAAAATCCTATATTTTAAGAGTTATTACGCAATGACTACTGAGAGTTTTTGTAACTCTGACTAATAGGTTTATAATATTTTTTTAGATTGTTATTTGATATCAATCTTTCAATTCCTTTAGCAAAAGCACCATTTCCCAAGACATTTGCACAAGTAATAACTGGATCAAACAAGATATATAGAGCTGTAATTAATGATAACATATCAGCATTAAATCCAAGATACTTTTCAAGAATTGGCAACATTACAATAATACCTCCTCCTGGAATTGCAGCCACAGAAAATTTTGCTATCATAAAATAGAAAGCAAATATTAAATATGCAGTGAAACTAGGTTCCGAAATACCGTAATTCTTTAGTATTGCATATGCAAAAATTGGTATAGCAAAACAATCACCAACTAAGTGAATATTTACTGTTGCAGGAATAACAGAGCGAGCCAGATCTTTGTTAGTAGCATTATTTTCAGCACCAATGATGGCAAGAGGCATGCTAGCTGCACTAGACATAGTGCTAAAACCAGTTATTGCAGCAGGCAGCATATTTTTAATATTAAAGATAGCACCACTGATTTTAAAGTTATTCAGCCAATAATAGGCAATGGTAATATAGCTAAACTTGGCAATAGCAATGATGACGAAAATTAGTGTATAGTCACGAATTATAGTACTCATTGTTCCGTCTGCTTGCAGTTTTATCATAAATCCTGCAACAAATACTGGTATCATATAAGTAAATAACTTAAGTATAATAGAAACCATCTTTTCTAATTTCTCAGAAATTATCAGTGCCATAAATGATTTGCATCTAGCTATTAAAATTCCTAAGCTGACTCCCAGCAGCATCGCTTTGTCATTAGCAATTAGCGGCGATATATTAAAGAGTGGCTTTGCTACCATTCCATCAAAATTATCTGGTAAAATAATAGATAAGTTAAAGTGATATACTAAAGAACCTACTATCTTACTCATAAAAGTTGATAAAAAATTTGAACAGCATACAGCTATCAAAATGATAAAAATGATACGAGTAGCATTATTCGATAAATTTACAGCAGCTCTAAACAATAAACTAAAAATAATAAATGGTAGTAGAAATACTATAATAGATTTTATTGATAAACTTACTGAGTATATTAACTGTTGATAATATAGCGGTATCAAAGGATTTAAAAATATAATGGATATAATGATTATCACCAAAACAAATGGCATTTTACGGAGCACTGCTTTCTCCTTTCTTTGAGATTAAAAATGAAAATAAGCGAGTTGAATGATATAATTCCGACTATTTCTAGGTAATTTATCTTGCTATTTCTTTATCAGTTTAACTTCGTATATACATAATAAATACCAACTTTTCATTTATTTGCGGTATATCTACATAATACACGACAACAATTAACCAATAGTGTATTACAACAACACTTTTGCTAACACTATCCAGACACACACTAATATAACAAAAGTATCATGTCAATTACAGGTAGCACGAATACTAGATAACCACAGTTCGACGTAAGAGATAAATTTTGTATTTCTATGAGCGTGTTTTGATGATCACAATGTAAAGTATATAACTTAATGTGCCCAAAAGCCTTGTCTTTGCTTGCACGTGCTTTTAAACAACGAAGTTTTTAGAAATTCGTTAGTGTACTGCTTAATGTGATCAGGTAAGAGAATCGCAGCATATTCTCAGAATATTATAGTGTTAGAGGCAATCTATAGCTTTCATTCTGAATGCAACACACAGATTATTTTATAATTTAGCAACTTAGAGATTTAGAAATGCAAAACCGGAATGTATTTAATACATATGAAAATTTGAGCACGATATCGACAAAGCAGCTCGCTAAAAAATGGAGTGTCCGAAGAAGCCTACTGTTCCATATTACTTCATTAATTTCTTTGCAAATATGTAAAAAAGTATTAAGCGCAGAAATTAAATTGTATACTCAGTATATTTCAAAAATTGGTGCATTTAGAATATGCATTATATATTATTATCAGCTCTTTTTGAAGTCTAACTTCGTATGCACGCAAGTTTAATCAACTTTGCATTTACTTGTGTTATGAAAAACCTGCCGTATACCATGGGTATTAATCGATCACTCAAGTTAGATAGTATGTAGAAGTCAAGATTTACTCTTACAGACGGTGATAAATTTTATA